>OY992878.1:86021239-86231239 GCA_963921405.1 Cepaea hortensis
GAACAAGTCTTATCAGCTCATCCCATTACATCCTGTTCTTAGTTATAGTGTACGTTGCATTTGCTAGAACGGGGGGGGGGGGGGGAGAAGAGGGGGGAAACACGATATCATATCTGTTATTGCTTAGACATTGCTCGACATGCGCCTATATCTTTCGAATCTCTCACCGACTCTAATCAATAATAACATGTATGTTACCTAACCTGTGCATGAAACCCGTCCAGTATACATATCGTTCATTTAATAAAAATTAGTTCTCATTTCGATATAGATACATTTGACACTAAGCAAATACATCTATCTTTGTTATATAGATATCGCATCGAAAAAGAAAAAAAACCACGTTATGTTTTCTTTTCTGTTCGTAATGTAAAGAATCTCAAGATTTGTCATTTCCGTACCTGTCATTATTATATATAGTTGCTAACATTCCGTTGTCTGTGTCATTGAATATCATAATGTCAATAACTTGAAGTATGCATGTAATGAAGAAAAATGATAGATGAAAGAACACGGGCTCATTTCACTAACTCAGCCATCCAAATCTACGTTTCTATCTGTATTATAAATAACATACTTTTTTTATGATGAGCTGCAAGCGGGACTGTGGAAAGGCAGGTAGAACGAAAGACACATTTGCCAAATCTATCTTGATCAAACTAATGTGCCAGCTATACGGCGAATCTGCTAGTCATTATCACAACTGCAGGCGCCAGGTTTTAGCAGCCGTGATCTGATTACCGCCTGTTTGTGTTGCCGTGAATATCTGTAAACAGAATTGAATACGGCAACACTGATATTACGGTTTCATTTCGTGTCCAAATTCGCATGCTAAACCTAATGTCGGGGAAAACCCAAGCTATTTGGTAGTGATCCAACAATCATACAGTGCCATACAGTGTGAAAGTTCTAGTGTAGAAGTTGATCATTATCAGAAAGACTTCTAAACAATTTCACGTACTTTCAGAACATAGCTACCAACAACGATCGTTGGAGAGTACATCCTATGTGTAGGCACATTAGAGGTTTGTGTGATTGTTCTTAAACTTCCTGTATGCTGATGGCGGATTACTACGGGGTTCAATTCCGACACTGGCATTTAAATCAGACTTAAACTCTGATTACTCGTTCAGAAAGCAATGACAAATTACTGAGCGTAAAGTTCCATCGAAAATCAACTTGGGGATGACCAGCTTGATGTCTTTCTAAGGACAATTCTTTTAATTATTTGCTTTTCCAGTTACCATGTGTACCGCAATGTGGTACGGATAAAGAATAAACGTCATGGAAATGGCATAGAGGCATTCGAGAAAAACAATTACAAGATCTGGATTAAAACAAATGTAATAACAGACTACCGACCGCTTCTTAAAGTAATTAAAAGCCAAGGATCAGGGCTTGGTCATACCATAAGTCACGAAAAGCACCAACGAGAGAACTAAAGGGCACAATACCGAGGGAAAGAGGAAGGGGAGATCAAGGACAACATTTATAAAACATGCATGCAACGATCTATGACTACAGACAAACAGGAAAGTGAAGAGAGGGCACAAAACAAAGAACATTGCAATAGACAGGAAACCCAAGGACTGACGTACTTGCTAAAGGTGTGTGTCTTTCTCGGTTACTCTTAATACTATGCAGACTATACCATCATATACTCATCTGGTAGATTTTGTATTTGCACTGAACATTTGAAGACTACATGGACATGTATGCAAGTTATCACACTGTGTGAGTTAGATTCTACAGTCATTTACCACGGTGCAGCTAGAGAAGGGCTACAGTTACAAACACAAGAGGATAGATAATGTTCTTGGTTCTGTTGTTGTTTCTGGCATCAAGATATCTCTAGTCGTGCTCCTGTTTTCTCCCAGATTTACCACGCGGGGAATCTAAGCGCACTGGGTAGCACGTTACAGATTATTAATGCAAAATGAACTCTAGCAGTCGTCGGCAACCTACGGACTGAGTACCAGTCTAGCACGTGAAACGATTTGTAATGGCAAGTTGAAGTACAACACATTATCTCATTTGAAAAGTTGAACTTCTAATTAATTAGCAGCATATAATTCTGAAGACGCAAATCATGTTTTTACATCGTTTCAAAACGAATGTGTTTGACATTAGAGGTAAGAATCTCAGACCGGGTCAAAATGAGTGAGTATGGGGTAAACTCGGTTACTGTCTTCGACGTTTCTTTCCAAGCCTTCGCCTCTCTCCCGACCACCCCACCGCCACCTCTATACGTTTCTTGGCTGTCGTACTCATTCCTGAATAGTCCGTTGATGGCAGCATACAGTTCGGCGTTGTTATTTTACAATACGGTGTTATTAAAATAACTTTAAAAAGTCAAAAATTGTATTACGCTTTATTAACGACTGGACAAACAAAAATGATTAGACCATGATGGACTGGGAATTAGACACAGAGTGTAACATTGACATCCCAATATGTTGATGCCCCTGAACTGTAGCATATTACTCTGCCGCTTGTCTTTCACTAAGAGTCTCAACACCAACAAGTATCAAATAATATAACAAATACAGGAAATAATTTAATGAGTTTTTGTCTGTCTTATACAAGTCTACGTCGTAACGAGGAGCCTGTCCGTGAGTTTAACAAGGCGGTAGTAGGAAATATCCAAGGATTAAGAAGATAGGAAAACTTTATCAGCGTTGGCACCTTGCCGTCTTGACAGACGATAGTTTATTACATTGTGCTTCAAACAGGCGTAATAACTATAACCCATGGCGGTAGCGAGTGTCACTGATAAGACCAGGTCTTACTGTAAATGTTCGTGCTCAGTTGATGCATGTGAACACATGGTCATTTCCACCATCACGTCTCATACGCTCGGAGTATGACTTATCTGCAATAATAATCTTCTTTGTCTTTATTCCATTTCTGATATTTGCCCTCCATGCGACACGTTCAGCGGCGACCTGCTCCCAATGTGCATTATCAATGTCTGTATCAATCATGTCCCGCTTACACACATCTTTGTATCGTAGTAGAGGCCGACCCCGAGATCTCTTACTCATCTGTAATTCACCAAACAAGAAGTCCTTTGGTATTCTACCATCATCCATCCTCTAACATGTCCTATCCATCTAAGTCTACGAAGACTGAGCATGGAATACACCGTCACACAACCTGATCTTTCCAATACTTCAGTATTTGTGATTTTGTCTTGCCACTTAATACCAAGTATTCTTAGCAGACACCGCATATGAAAGCTGTTTAAGCGTTTCTCTTGGTGTGAGCAAGTTGTCCAAGCTTCAATGCCATAAAGAAGAGTACTAAGGACACAGGCTTGATAGACAAGGACTTTTGTTTTGGCTGTAAGCTTCCTGTTCTCCCAGACTCTTTTTGTTAACCTGTTCATTGTTGTTGCTGCCTTTCCAATCCTGATGTTGATTTCCTGATCTAGGATAATTTGCTATTTGCCACTGATCCTAGATATGTAAAATGGTCTACCATCTCTAGTTCGGCGTCGTCAATAAAGATTGATGGTATCCCATAGGCACCTTGTGACATAATATGTGTCTTCTTTTTGCTAATTGTTAAACCAAATTCAGAACAAGCATTGGAGAATGCAGGTAATAAACGTTGTAATTCTTCCTCAGAGTGGGTCTTAATTGCAGCATCATCCGCAAAAAGCAACTCTCTGATTAGTACCTTATTAATTTTGGTCTTGGCTTTAAATCTCTGAGCATTGTAGAGGCCACCATCTGAGCCTGGGTGAATGTATATACCACAATCCTGATCATAAAAGGCATATTTCAGTAGAAGTGAAAAGTATATTCCAAAGAGGGTGGGAGCTAGTACACAACCTTGCTTAACTCCACTCTTGATTTCAAACTCTTCAGAAGCTGCACCATCAAACTTGATTATACCCTTCATGCCTGTGTGGAACGATTCCACAATGGACAGAAGAGTTGGTGGGCAGCCAATCTTCTTTAGTGCCTTGAACAGATCCTCACGACTGACCAAATCAAATGCCTTTGTGAAGTCTATTGTCGCAATGAGAATATCATATCAATGGTGGACCGGTTCTGTCGAAAGCCACACTGTGATTCTGGGTAGACTTGATCTTTTAGGACTTGAAGTCTGTGCAGAACAATTCTGGCAAATACTTTCCCAACAATACATCATAAGTGAGATACCCCTATAGTTGTTACAGTCGCTCCGATCGCCCTGGTTCTCGTACAGTGTTATGAGTTTTGAATATTTGAAATCCTGTGGGACTTGTCCTTCTCGCCAGCACAGATGTATTAGCTGGTGGATCTGTAGAGTGGGTGTGTCTTGCCCACTCTTGATAACCTCTATTGAAATCCTATCCTTACCTAGAGACTTGCTATATGCAAGTTCATTTATAGCGCACTTAACTCCTGTTATGGTGGGAAGTTATTCCAGGTGGTCAAGAGTTGGTAGGGCCTATATGGCGTTGAGGGCATCATCCGCTAGTTTGATCTCACTTGAGTAAAGCTCCAAATAGTGCTCTACCCATCTATCCATCTGCTGTTAGTTAGTTAGTTAGTCGACAGATCATCCTCATTGCACATCGAACCATTCAGTCCATAAGTGCTCGGATCCCCTCCTCAGCAAATCCCGCAACGTGTAGCGGCTAACGACGCCAGTTCTGTGTTGGTTTATAAATCTTCTTTGGCTTCCTGCGTAGTGTTCTTGTTTGGCCACCCCTCTTTTTATTTGCTGCTCTCGCGGTCTGGCCATTGTTGTAGATTCACAGTCATCACTTGGTTCTCGCAAAAGTCTTACTTCTCGTAGAGCATTCAGAATGTCGGCCTGGTCCATGGCGCGTCCGCCCTCCACAGTAGCCTCACCTGCGAGCTTGTTAGCCCGCTCATTTCCTTGTACTCCCGCATGCCCTGGCACGAAGATGAAACTAATCTTTGCCAGTCGAGACCGCTCCAAAGGCAGCAACCATTCTCTTCGGATCGACCCCTTCCTCTATCCTCTTGATCATGTTCATTGAGTCGCTAAGGAAACAAGCCCTAGTGAATGTCTGTGTCTCGAGCCATGTTATTGCTTTACTTACTGCCATGACTTCTATGGTCAGGCTACTTGTGGTTTCAGTGAAAGCACCAGAGTCCTCCTTCACAATTCTCCCTCCGGCCCGAGCTGTAAAGGCCCATGAGCTTCTCACATGTCGGACGACCGACCCATCTGTGTAGATGACCGCGTCACCGTCTAGCGAATTCTCGAAAATCAACGCTTGTACTTCAGCCTCAACAGCAGCCGGATTTTCATGTCTGCATTTTCTATCTAGTTGGATGCAAACTGAAAAGGATGTGCAGAAGTCTGTTGGCACTTGCACCCACTCCTCGCCAGGTTCTAAGTCCTCAAGTGAACACACCTGTTGAAGAATGTCTTCGGCTTGACCCATCCACGACTGTCCTCTTTTTAGCCTGCTGTCCTTCACCTTCCTAATTTCACTATGCAGTGGATGTTGTGTGTTTGCGTTAATTCTGAGGTACGCGCGTGCCCTGCAACCTTGTATTCTCTCTTCAATGGTTGGAAAACCAAGAAGGTAGCGCATCGCCCTGCATGCTGTATCTCTTGTACATCCAAGAATAATGCGCATAGCTTCATTCTGTATCCTTTCCATCCTTTCTATCTGCTTATGGCTGAGAGTCAGGATTGCCATTGCATACTCCAAAACGGACATGACCAACCCCTCGTACAGAAGACATAGATGGCGCTGCTCACAGTTTGCTGCCGCCATCACCCGCATCGCTGCCAAACCCCGCTTGGCCTTTGTTATCACCTGGTCTATGTGCACATTATAAGCAAGGCTTCGATCAAACCGTATCCCCAGGTAATTCATTGCCTGCGTTCTTTCCGCCGTCTCTGAACACAGCATTACAGTTGGTGTTGGAGTGTTGACAATATGATTATTCAACGAGAACCAAGTCACTGTTGCCTTTGTTGGGTTGATCATTGCCCCAGCTTCATCACACCAAGTACTTATGCGATTGAGTTCGGTTTGTAGTTCCACAGCAACCTCCTCTCTATCCTTCCCCTGACGATACACTAAAACATCATCGGCATATGACAATGTCCTGCCAGGTCCAGTGATCTGCTCACTGGTGATTCTCTGCTGTTTTTATCAGTAATGATTTCTCCAGTCAAGGTTTTCAATCGTGCACGTCTTTTGATCATTGGACCACAGGCTTTCTTTATCCCTTCATACTTTCTTCTGATGTTTCAAGATTAAGAAGATAAGGAACCTTTAACAGGTCTAGAAAATCGGTAGGAAATTTACTTGATCCTAGAAAAATACTGCTCATAAATCATGGAGGAAAGGCGCTGGTCACATGCGCTGGAACTTCAACAGCCTCTCCCCATGACACCTAACAGCAAAGTGGAAGACAACAACAAATTAAAAGACTAAATATCGGAACAAATGCTGCAACGGTAGTGAATAAACTTGAATAATAATAGGATTGTGTTGGCTTCGTGAATTATAACATTATTTATAAGATCATATTCTGTGTATAACAAAAATAGACACATTCTTAGAGAGACAAGGGTATGAAATCATCGTAAAAGTATGATGACAGTGACGGAAACATTCGAATATATAAACATATATTCAGTTTTGAAAAATTCAAAAGGCAATTCTATTTATTTGCATGTTACACGCCTTGAAAACAATATCCAATACCTAATAAATAAAGCATCCATTGTGAAAATACATACGCATTAAAACAAAACAGAACAACTGATACCCAGGTACTGACAACCTGGTTAATATGAAAGCCGCCAGCATGTCCAAGTGTGTCCTTTGTCGTTGAATAATATAAAGTCAGCAACCATCACGTCCACAACATAGTCAGACAACGGATATTACCACAACTCTCATCTTTGACCCTTATTTTGGAGACTGTATGACATTGAATTTGGCGATAAGTTGGTCTCTTTGCACAACATATCTAGTCTCAGCCTTGTGCCTATAATACTTGTATCTGCTCATTGAAATCGATTCATTTTTCTGTAATGTTGTTTGGACATGATAGCACTTGTCTGAGCCAGTAATATGTATATTTTCTGCTCTGGATTAAGTTATGTTTTTGTGAACCAGGTTATATGTCCATATTAGTTTAGCTTTCTGAAAGATGATAGTTCAGACATGTCTTTAACACTGTGCCGCCATCATATACATTTTACAGAAGTTATATATTTGTACAACCCTCACGCATTCTCACATGTATATTAATGCAGTGTGGTAGGAATTCTTTCTCTGTAGAGCAGTGTTTCCCAACGTGGGGCCCACGCCTCACAGGGGGGCAATTCGATTGTTAAGGGGGGCAATTCGAAAATGTGTCTCCCAGTCATCAGTCGTTGATGTAAATTGGACTGTTTTGAATGACCATGGGTGTGATTACATGCCATGTTTAGTCCTGATCTCTAAATCCAGGAAAGTTAAGGCCGGGAGATCGCGCAAGACCTTCCGGTATGAGTGGACCGACAGCCTTCTTGGACGCCTCAACAGGGGGCATGCAACAGGACCGTTAAAACTCCTTTTTCGCATCCCCCATGGTGGACTCCGAAGTAGACCATGAGGTTTTCAAGCGCTTTGCTTCAGACGCCAAAAACACAAAATGGGAATGTTTCATGAAGGAGATTGGAGGTGATAAAACACTGCGAAAATTCTGGAAACTGCACAGACAAATACTAAGGAAGGATCCGCGGTTCCAAATGTTGCTGTATGTAGCCGGGGCGCAGTGTTTGGGTGAGCGCCCAACATTGCTTAAATACCCCAATGGCTCGTGAATACATAACCTATGCAGCAAAAGTCCAACTCCTGGCATTCACGTGGCGGAACTGTTTCTACTAACAGGAGAAGGGGCGACGGCGAGTATCTGGCGCCGGAAAATAACCAGTGTGCTCTAGATGTGTATACACATACATGCATGTGCAGACACGTGTGTGCGTGTGTACACATCTAAACTCGAGTGAGACCACAGTCTGCTCTAGCAAAGGAAAGGTGCTGAAAACCTAGGCAACCAGCCAGGAGGCGCACCACAGAAATCAGGATGCCACGCAATTACGCAAAATGGAATATGTCGACTGCTGCTAAAAGTTATGGTGCCCGCCCTGCTTTGGATCCCCAGGCAGGTGCAATCCCGGGGCCTATGTCTCGAAAGGGTCCAACCCCAACTACTGGAGGTCCTTCTCAGATGTCCTGTGGAGCCAGGGGACATGAGAATAGAACGGCTGGCCATACTAAACAAAGACTTAAAATAATGCACTGGAATGCGGAGGGAGTCAGCAAAAAAAAGAATTAGAAAACATTCTGGACCAAGAAAAAGTAAGCATATGTTGCTTGCAAGAAACTCACCTCAACGAAAATATAGCCTTCAAAATCAGAGGTTACCAGTGTTACCAATATGACCGAAAGGACAGGCGAAAAGGTGGGATACTTACCCTGGTAAAAAAATAACATCACTGCTTCCCAAATCGAAGTCCATATGGAAGGGGCTGAGTATCAGACACTTAAACTTAAAACAGGCTATACAGACCTACATCCGATCAATTACTACTGTCCATGTGACCGCCCACAGGCACTGGACACACTACCATTACAGAAAAAATGATTGTGTGTGGCGATTTCAACAGCCACTCGCAGAGTTTGGGTTATGATCACATGGACCAGAGAGGAGAGAGACTGGAAGACTGGCAGGATGAGAATAGATCCATCATGGTTAACAAGCCGTCCGACCCACATACTTTCTACTCGAGATCATGGCACTCTACAACTACACCTGACCTGGCTTTTCATTCACCAGACCTGGAGTGGAACATTACACGAATTGTTGGGAAACAACTTGGTGGCAGCGACCATAGACCAGTCTTTCTAACTGTAGAAAATGAGCTTGTAAGTGAAAGCAGCACCCTCCCGAGGTGGAACTACAAGAAAGCAGACTGGGCAATGTACAAGAATCGCACTAGCATACAGGTTAGAAACCTGAACACTGAGAAAGACATAAATAAAGTAGTTGAAGAGTTTGGGAAATGCATACTACAGGCAGCGCTAGAAACAGTACCAAGAGGAGCCCGTAAACAATATAAACCCTACTGGAGTAGTGAACTGGAACAGTTGCATAATGATGTGGAAGTATGTAGAAAGCAAGCAGAGGCCACACCCAGCCAAGAGTTCCACAATAAATTCCAGCATGCAAAAGCCAAATTTCAAAGGGCCAAGGTGCAGGCTAGACGGAAAAGCTGGCATGAAAAAAAAAAAACAGTCTCTTAACTTTGAAAGAGACACAAGGAAATTGTGGAAGCTAATAAAACAACTTAACGATGAGGGCACAGGGAGAAACTCAAAAATTGCACTATATAAAGATGGAAACATCTTAACAAGAAAGCAAGCAGCTGACCATTTTGCGGACTCATTCGCACAAGATAACAATATCAAAATTAGTCCAGAGAAACAGCAAGAGATTCGAGAGAAACGGCAACATACAGGACAGAAGGAAATAGTACACGAGGTTCTGGAGGCACCCATCACAATCAGCGAACTGGAGCTAGCCATATCAAAACTGAAAATGAGAAAGTCACCAGGAGCTGATGGTATCTCCAATGAAAGGATCAGGTACCTAGGAACAGAGGCCAAAGCAAAGCTGTTGCAGATCTTTAAAAATAGTTGGACCTTAGGCAGTGTTCCACAAGCCTGAAGAGAAGCAATCATGATACCCCTCCTAAAATCAGGGAAAGATAGTTCCATTTCCTCTAGCTACAGACCAATTAGCCTCACCAGCTATCTCTGCAAAACACTGGAGCGCATCATCAATCACAGACTGCAGTGGTACATTGAAAGTAAAAACATCCTTGTGCCACAGCAGGCTGGCTTTAGGCAGTGCTACTCTACGGAAGATCAGACAACCTACCTCTCTCAAGAAATTGAGGATGCATTCCAAGAGAAGAAGCTGGTGCTTTCGGCATGGATAGATTTGAAGAAAGCCTTTGACAAAGTCTGGAAAGAAGATCTGATGAATAAACTGAGAAACTGCAAATTCAATGGAAGAATGTACAAATGGGTGAAAGCATACTTGCACAACAGAAGAGCCCGAGTACAGATAGACGGACTCAAGAGCAAGAAAGTACTACTGCGTCATGGTGTTCCCCATGGCGAAGTCTTGTCCCCCCACACTTTTTCTAATCTTCATCAATGATCTCGTTGCTAATCTACCGCATGGAATTAAAGCGGCAATGTACGCCGATGACCTGGTTCTATGGAGCACAAATGAACATGCATCAGTGGCCACCAGATTACTACAAAGAGCTGTAGACACATTTGTTGCATGGGCAAATAGATGGTGTGTCAGCATAAACATTGACAAGTGCAGCACCACCCTATTTACCCTCTCTCCAAAACAAAAGGAGGGACCATCCAGATAAATGGAACACCCCTAAGAGAATATAAAGAACCAACATACCTTGGAGTAACATTTAATGGCAGGCTGACATGGAGAAAGCACATCAACAAAGCAGTAGCAAAAGCCAGAAGGAAAATAGCCATCCTGAGAAAGCTAAGTGGAACCACATGGGGAGCCAGTGGGATAATACTTAGCAAAGTTTATCAACAGAGCATACGACCACACGTGGAATACGGGTCAACTGCGTGGTGTTCGGCATCAAAAACCACACTACAAGAGCTGGACAAAGTGCAAAATCAAGCACTTAGAGTCACCACAGGAGGGATTAGATCAACCCGTATAGTGGAAATGGAGAAGATGGGGAGCACTGAGTGAGCACAGAGATACGAAAACGCTAATACAAGCAGAAAAGTTCCTCAGCTTGCCAGGCCACCCTATGAAGAACAGATTTGAAAACCTAGCTATGGGACGGTTGAAAAGAAGTAGTTTTATCCACCAGGCCAAACGACTCTGCAGAGAAACCACCGATCTGCCCACAGTTGGTATCCCCCTAACAACTATTCCATAGCGAACTCCATGGAAAGATGAGCGTAGACTATCATTACAAATCCAGACAAAAGTGAGAGGAATATTTGACAAGGAAGAACAGAACAGTGTGCAGCGCAGAACAGCCACTCTCAGCTTCCTTGATGAAGAATACCCACAGGACCTCTGGATCCGAGACTACACAGATGGGTCAGCACAAAATGCTGTTCGAAATGGAGGAGCGGGAGTGTACATAGAATACCCAAATAGTACTAGGGACACAGCTAGAGTACCGACAGGAAAGTACTGCCATAACTACGATGCTGAAATTGAGGCAATCAAGATAGCAACAGAGAAATTACTAAATCCCAGCAATGGTACACAACCTGTGGTGCTATTGACAGATGCAAGATCAGTACTCAAGGCGCTCCTGTCTGGGAAATTGCCAGTACTCAGGACACTACTTTCTGAACTTAGCAGTCAACATAAGGTCACCATACAGTGGATACCATCCCACTGTGGAGTACCCGGAAATGACAGAGCTGATCAATTGGCTAAGGAAGGAGCCAAAGAATAACAGCCTGATGTGCCCGTTACATACCACCAAACGAAAAGAATGATCAAATCAGTCAGAAAGCCACCAAACCCTGCTCAAGATGACTACCACGTTATGGATAGACCAGAACAAGTCATTATTCTGCGCCTCAGAACAGGGCACAATAATTTACGCAACCACATGTATACAAAATTCAAGATTGGTGACACAGCCATGTGCACATGTGGATTGGCGTCGCAGACAGCAGAGCACATACTCCAAGACTGCCCAAAATATAACATATCTAGGCAAACCTTCTGGCCTAGAGCGACGACAGTGGAAGATAAACTCTATGGACCGCTGTGTGAACTGAAAAATACAGTTCAATTCATACAAGAGACAGCATTGCAGTTATAGACATATTTCAAGTGAACGAAAGAAGAAGAAGGAAGGATCGGCCTATGACAGTAGGAACAATTTATAGAGATGATGGTGTGCGCGTGACAACGGACAAAGAGAAAGGGGAGGCGTTTCTCCAGAGATTTTTAGCGTAGACCAATCATAATGATGCAGACACCAGGGATGCAGATAGAGAGGAGTTATCTGGCACCATGAAGAATATGCATTATGAAGACATCATACGGCTTGAAGATGTTAAACATATTTTGAAGAAGGCAAAAGACACGGCAGCAGGGCCTGATGGGGTTAGGTATGGCCACATGAAGGCTTTGAGCGATGTAGACCTGAAGGAGATGACCGACTGCTTTAACCAGAGCATTAGGACACCATCAGTACCGCAGAACTGGGTTCACAGCTGTCTCATTCCTCTCCCAAAACCATTCAAGGATCATTCAAAGCTTAGTGGCTTTAGGATCATCACCCTTCAAAATACATTTGGGGAGGTTTTAGAGACGATAGTCACGGTCAAGCTGAAAAGAGACTGAGACTGAAGTTAACTAAATTGGAACCTGACATAAAATCTCTTTGCAGCAAGCATCAAGCGCAAGGATCTCACTAAATTTAAATTATAAATAATCACTAATAATTAAAATAATATAGACAAATATCCCATTAAAATATTTTGTACTTGAATTTCAATTCTGCATTGTATGTTTTGAAAAGTTACTTACTGTGTTTGCTCAATAATTTCCTAGTGATTTCTTCCTAAAACCTATCATTCAAGTTTCTTTAGTGAACATTTTGATTTTTGAATATTAAGAATTATGCATATGTTGGGAGGGGGAGGGGGGGGGGGCATAAACATTTTAGAAAGGCTTAGGTGGGGCATAGCACAAAAAAGGTTGGGAAACACTGCTGTAGAGGATAGTCTGGTCCTGTTGATTCTGTTACCTTGCTTGGGTGTAAGTGGCAGAATTAGCTTGAGGACAGCAGGCATGTAATTGTTGGTTGTTGTCACAAGTTCGCGACAATAGACTGACAATCTCTTTATGTAAGCAAAAGCTACTTTCGTCGACTAGTATTGTCACTGCCAAGCCGTAAAGTGTGGCAAACTACCTTCGCTACAGATGCCATAAAAACTATAGAGGTCAAGGACATTATGGAGAAAGACTTGTGTGGGGGGTCAAGTTTTACACAGGACAAGCCACTAGATCATAAAGATAATGATGTTTCAAATGTTTTGCATATCCTTTACAGGACATCGCTGTTAAATCCAGCATCTTTCAGCTGTATGTTGATCTCTTGGCAAGATTACGCTCAGTAGTTTGCCATTGCTTTCTGAGCGACCGGCTCACATACCCCGTAAGTTACCGATGCGATTCGACCTACTGATGATTCTCACCGTCATCACGTTACCTACGAGAGTATACGAGATTACGGAGAGAAGTCGCTAACTTCTAAGCCACGAAGCCGGCAATGATAATGATAGCCTTGCTTATTCTTACCTTTTTATGCCCCTAGTTAACTCTTTCGCTACCAACGGCCTATACATCGCCAAAATTGGCCGACACACATGTAAATCTGAACAACGAAGACACAAGCAATAGATTGCACGATTTATTGTCTGGCAAATTTCCCCTCATCTCGCCAAATACACACTGCAGAAAGGCATTGTCCCTATCAATATTTAAAGGTCTATGTCTGTCTTAGTTATAAATTTCTCTAGTGATAGGTGTCCGTTGTTTAATGCCACGAATTCTGGCTGTCGAGGATTAATTATCAAATCTCATTTCTAAATACGATTTAAGTAGCCTTGTTGCTCCTTACAGTGGATGTGTTACAAGTACAAAAAATGCCCAGCCCTGTCATAATATGTTAGCGCTTTCAGAGTTATCGCAGCAGGGGTATACTGAGTTTTTGGCACACACCCAGACTAGTAGTTAGGGCATTCGGTCTATAATACACATCCTTGTCGCAACTTGAAAGTTATGCTGCTCTGCCCTAATCCTTGTGTGAACTTTGTGTGCTGGAAATTGTTAATATAAACATTGCGAAACAGCATTTCACAACGCCTTATTATTTTACATATGTTACCCTAAAAGTTATCGACGGGTTTTGTTTGTTTGTCGTTGTTAGAATAAACAGCGTGTAGTCAGGGCGTGTCATTCCTAACTTTGCTCTGTTTTTTCGTCTGGGTAAAGATGTTCTCTATGCATGCTCAATTCCCGTCGGGTCAACCTAGTTCTTCGTTTAGTTTGTCATCGACGTTTTTTTCTTTTTGTATACGGGGTAGGTGACATGTGTCATGTCGCTTGTGATATAATGTATCTACATGTTTGGGGCGGCGGAGGTATAGTATTTAGGACGCTTGCCTACCAACAACCTTCAAGATCAATCCTTAGGCGAGACAGGATTGTACTTTGCGACCAGTGCGGTTCTAGGGTTTACCTAGCAAAATGCAAAAGTGTACAAACATTTCCAGAATGTTATGATAATTGTTTGGGATGGAAAGGCGACGAAGACGGGTACTGGCCACCTAACTCATATGTTGTGACCTAGATTATGTGAGAGTATCTGCTATAGTACTGCCTTTACCGATCTGACTACACGGTACCGAGGTGGTTAGTGTATCTGCTTACCAAGACAGGGATTCAGGTTCAGTCCCAAGCAGAGGCATGATTCAGTGTTGGACCAGCGATGTCCTGAGGTTGACTGAATTATGTTCATACTTTTTTCGGGAAATTTTCTGGAAGGGACTGTCGTAAGTTATCCTTTCTTACTTTAGTGTCGTCCCTGGTGTGAGGGGAATCAACACCCACATTTTTATTACCCCAATATTATTGTCCTAGAGAAACCACCAGACTCCGCCCACAAACTCCATCAGTCTGTCGACACCTCTTTCTTACTCTCACTCACCCCTAGATCATGCCCCCTCTTTCCCAACACAACATACTCCACAACTCTAGCTTTAACAAATAAATATAAAATAATTTATTAAGCAAAGAGTATGTATGTGAGAAGTGTGTGTGTGTAATGTGTAGAATGTGTGTCGAATATTCTGGTGTGTGTAAACTTAGACCAAGTAGCTGAAGAGCCCAGCCCGATCATCCCGGAAAGGATCACACTACATCTTCATTCAGTCCACATTACTCTCACCAAGGAATGTGTCCCTCCTGCTAGATGTAGACTTCCACCGGTCGCTGCTTGATCACTCATATACCTAGTCACAGTTTAACACTGATCCTGCCTGGATCACACACCGTTATTATATGTCGCTACTGTTCTTAGACTTATAACATCTTTGTCTAGTGAGGACACGAAAATACTGTTCCTTGAAATACATGTAATTCCTGTCTAAAGTGTCTATTGCTCACAAGATCACTGTTTTAATAACTTCACAATCAGTTTATACTGTTCTATTCCCATGTGATGTGGAAAAACTGTACCTATTAGTTTTTTCACCTGTCGTGTGAAAACATAATACCCACTGGACTTTTCCCATGTGGTGTAACAAAAAAAATGATTCTCTTGTTCTATTCTCATGTGATGTTTGAAACATTAATTTCACGATTGGTCCTTCTCTAAATTGATGCGGAGAAAACAATCTCTAGTATTCTGCTAACATGTGACGTTTAATAAAATACTCTCACGATTGTTCCTTTAAACCCCTTTCATCATGGGCCCAGTGCAAAAGTTGCTGACTAACTGCCTGCACTAAGGTCTCCATTCTCAGTGACTTGAGTGACCTAAGGGAACATGTAAAAGAGAAAACCATACACTTGGTGAGAGCATCTGTCCCTAACCTCCATTGGATGTGGGTAGGCTGACATCCTCACTCAGATACATGACAGTGAACCAACTCTGTCATGGGCATAGGAGTTCTTCACTCCGGTCTGCGGTGGGTTAAGATCAGGACAGAGCAAAATGCAAAGTGTAGACCCCCAGCAGACCTCACTGGAAGATCCCACCCTTGTACATTCTCCCCATCCCCAATCTCCCCAAATATCATCCTATTTCACTATTCCCCATCAGCAGAGCCACCTGCCTTCTTACACTAGTGAATCTTAACAATGTGACTACCTATTGTCGCTGATATTCCTTGACTACCTAACCACAATGCAACAACACTATGATATAGTTCTAAACTATATTTCTAAGCTATTCCACATTATTTATAGTTAGCGCAATCTTTAAAATACCTTATGCCATTCGGACTCAAACTCTGAATTGAATACGCCATTTGCCATAAAAGACATGTTACGCACAACCAACACAGGCGATTCTATTCACACGGATCGAGCCAGCTATCACTTCTGCCCACATCAGCTGTCAGAGTTACACTAGTTGTCCCCAAATCGTGTTTTTTGGCAAACGCCTTGAATTGGTCACGTGACGTTCTTTTGATGTTCACACTGGCGTTATTCAAAGGGCAGACTATCCATTGTCAGGCATCCTATCTCCCCCTGACTTAATCAAATGTACGAGTGGTCTTTTCTTGATTTGACAC
Source organism: Cepaea hortensis (assembly GCA_963921405.1). Taxonomy (NCBI): domain Eukaryota; kingdom Metazoa; phylum Mollusca; class Gastropoda; order Stylommatophora; family Helicidae; genus Cepaea; species Cepaea hortensis. The sequence goes on from OY992878.1 coordinate 86,037,615, forward strand.
CCAAAACAAGCCCGCGTTGCTGCATTGTCTCAACAACAAGCCGCCAATTCCTTTTGATGTCAGAAACTTCTCAAGGTCTCCCGGCCGCTCCCAACAAGTTGCAGCTGCTAACACAGACTGTCCTTGGTATTGTTGACATCTGATTGTAACCGGCAGTGAATTCGCGACAGGGACAGATAACTGGCCTATGAGTTAACGTCTTTCTCCGTAATCCCGTATATCCATATGAGGAACGTAACCTGCCCGAGAATCGGTAGCGGTTCTCGCCGCGTTAGTAACTTACAGGGTGTGTGAGCCGGTCGCTCAGAAAGCAATGGCAAACTACTGAACGTAATCTTGCCAAGAAATCAACAATCAGCTGAAAGATGCTGATGTTGACAGCGATGTCCTGTAAAAGGATATACGAAAAAATAACAGATAGCGTGGAAGGAAACTGGCCAACCCAACTCATTAGGCAGTGGCATGCAATCCATGAATACTTAATACTTCACACTCCAGAGGGGGTATTTGCCACGGCGTAGACTGTACCTTATGTTTACCGTTTACACTCGAGGCAGACACTGTCGCTTGCCTGTCAAGCCACCCATGCACTTTTTTGATATCCTATTTACAGGACAATGGCAAACTACTGAGCGTAATCTTGCCAAGAGATCAACAGACAGCTGAAAGATGCTGCTGTTGACAGCTAAGTCCTGTAAAAGGATACGCAAAAAAAAAAAAAAAAAAAAAAAAAAAAAAAAAAATTTACAGGACATCGCTACCAAAACCAGCAGTGCTGTTGTTGATGTCTTGGCAAGTTTACGTTCAGTAGTTTTCCATTGCTTTCTGAACGACAGCCTCCCATACCAACACGTTAAAACCTAGCGCGACACGGTCTGCTGTCAAATCGGTCACAGCAGTGTTTCGAACGCAGGTAAGCATAATTACGAAACGCGTCCGTAACGCCTTTGCTAACCCATGACTTCCTATATAAATATACTTGGGCATGTCTCTAAAGGGTGGCCGAGGTAGCAGTAATGTGTTCAAATCCCCATCAAGGCGGATGTTTAAACACTGACCTGGACCCCAGGTCGGCGCAGCCTAAAATGGGTACTAGGATATGTTCTCTGAAGTAAATGCGACAGGTCTCGTGAATGAAGAATAAGCTATACAAATGTATGACTAGCACCATATATCCATTACACTCCAAAGCCAGGAAAATGATTTGTTTCGCTTGATATCATTACGTTTGTTTTTAAAGAAATCACTAAGCATCCCATATCGAATAAATATGTATCGATAGATTGTGACGGGTGTATAACAATTAGAGTCATACGTCATGTGACGAACAAATAATTATATCTTATCTTTAAAAAAAAATATCATCTCAAGAAGCAAGTCCTTAGCACAGCATCACCCTTGTCATTGCTGGGCGGAAAGACCCAGTTCTGTTGCCATTGTCCCTACTTTAGACATCCTCATGTCCAGAGTTGTCTTTGATGTTGTGTCCTCCTTCTTGTTGGTCGGCAGTTGCTTCTTCCAGGTATGACGCCTTCCAGTACTGTTATATCTAAGCCGTTATGACCTTTCACATGCATACAATATTTCATCTTCTATGACATTAGGCTCTTAACCAGCCAGTTTTGTTTAGATGTTCAGATCTGTCAGAATGTCAGTACTTTTATTGTTCTTGATTCACAGAATTCTATGAAATTTTAAGCAAATTCAGATTCAAAAGCCCCTGTTTTCTTATTATGCAAATGCAAAATGGTCCATGACTCACATCGGTATGTTACCACATGAAAGATGCATGATCCCAGAATTGTTACTGTAATGTGTTTGCTGGTGTTGTGCTGTAGACTGTTAATTATGTTTTAAACCCTGCATTGCTATGACAAATCGCTTTCTTATTCTGTTGAACGGTGGCCAGTGTTGCTAATCATAATCTGAGGTTTTCAAAGTATCACATTTCCAATTTCTTTATTGTTAACTAGCTGACCCGGCCCGGCTTCGCCCAGTCCTTGGTGGGGAGCATCTCATTTAATTCATATAAGTAGTCATATAAGTTCCCGTTCCCGTTACCGACTGTCTGTCTGTCTGTCTGTCTGTCTGTCTGTCTGTCTGTCTGTCTGTCTGTCTGTCTGTCTGTCTGACCCGGCCCGGCATTGCCCAGCTCCTGGTGTGGAGCATCTCATTTAATTCATATAAGTAGTCATATAACCGGCTTCGTGGCCGAGGGGTTAGCAGCTTTCTCCGCTAACCCCGAATACTCTCGTCACGTGACGCGACGAGAATTAGCAGTGGTTCGAATCGCAAAAGTGACTTATGAGAGTATGGAGCCGGTCGCTCAGAAAGTCGTGGCGTGCTGATGAGCGTAATCTAGCCTAGGAATCAACATACAGCTGAAAGATGCTGGTGTTGACCGCAATATCCTGAAACAGGATGGAAACGCGGAAAAAAAAAAAAAAAAAAAAAAAAAAAAAAAGTAGTCATATAAGTTCCCGTTCCCGACTGTCTATCTGTCTGTCTATCTGTTTGTCTATCTGTCTGCCTGACCCTGCCCGGTTTCGCCCAGTCCCTGGTGGGGAGCATCTCATTTAATTCATATAAGTAGTCATATAAGTTCCCGTTTCCGTTACCGACTGTCTGTCTGTCTGTCTGTCTGTCTGTCTGTCTGTCTGTCTGTCTGTCTGTCTGTCTGTCTGTCTGTCTGTCTATCTGTCTGTCTGTCTAATCATTTATTGGTTGCAGTTAGAACAACCTTAGATAAACGAAGACCAACTTGGTAATATATTAACTTGGGTAAATGGAGCAGCGGCAGCAGCAGCAGAAGAAGAAGAAAAAGGAGGAGTAGGAGCTGGGAGGAGGAAGAGGGAGGAGGAGGGAGGAGGAGGAGAAAGAGAGAAGAGGAGGATGGAGGAGGGAGAGGGAGGAGGGGGAGGAGAAGAGGAAGAGGGTAGGAGGTGGAGGAGGGGAGAGGAGGAGGAGGAGGAGGAATATAACGCATATGCCTGTAGATTTAATAATGGCTGAGGTTGTTCCATGTCTTCTTAGAGTTGGCGACAGTGTAAAGAAATATAAAATCTTCAAACTTGATAGAGATAAGGTAACTATTATTTATTCATTCTTTAAGCAAAAAAAAGATGAGTTACAATGTTATGCATTATGCATTATTTTTATGAAAACTTTGAAAATGCCTTACAGATTGTATCATTATTTATTATAACTCATATGCCGGTACATAACTATGGACAAAGAGTTTATAAATCTTTGAAAACGATGCCACAATATGACTATAAGTTATACAGAAAAGTTATGCCCCTTGAAATAACTTTTACAGAGTTAAGTCCCCTGAAATAGATGAAATTATAATGAAAAATGAAATAATTTTGGGTAAGCAGCCGATTTCATACTTAAAAAATATGACAGTGGGCTGCGCTGGAATGAAAGGAAGACGTGTAAAAAATTTCATCTCAATGGGATGGGCCGTTCGCGAGCGCATTAGGGACATATAGACAGACAGACAGACGGACGGAGATCGCCTTTTATATATAAGATATACCCATCCATGTTGGGTTTTCCTCTTGTCCGCTTACTCGTTAGGCCTCCCTCCATATACATCTTTTCCAGACTCTACACGCCCAAAGTATTTCATTTCCCTCACTTTCGTTTGTCTTAATAACCACATTTCTTTGACAATGAATCCCTGTTGAACGGTTCAGTGTGTTCTCTATTTCGCCCATGCAGGAGGAGGAGAGGGAGGAGGAGGGAGGAGGAGGAGAGAGTAGGAGGAGGGAGGAGGCGGAGGGAGAAGGAAGAGAGAGGAGGAAGAGGGAGAAGGAGGAGGGAGAAGGAGGAGAAGGAGGGGGAGGAGGAGGGAAGAGGAAGAGGGGAGGAGGAGGAGGGAGGAGGAGGAATGTGAAGGGAGGAGGAGGGAGGAGGTAGAGGGAGGAGGAGGAGGGAGGCGGAGAGAGGAGGAGGGAGGAGGAGGAAGAGGGAGGAGGGGGAATGTGAAGGGAGGAGGGGGGAGGAGGTAGAGGGAGGAGGAGGGAGGAGGAGGGAGGAGGAGGGAGGAGGAGGGATTAGGAGGAGGAGGGAGGAGTAGGGTGGAGGAGGAGGCGAGGAGGAGGGAGGAGGAAGAGGGAGGAGGAGGGAGAAGGAGGGAGGAGGAGAACGCAGGAGGAGAAGGGAGCAGGAGGAGGATAGGGAGGAGGAGGGAGAGGGAGGAGGAGGGAGGAGGAGGAGAGAGTAGGAGGAGGGAGGAGGCGGAGGGAGAAGGAAGAGGGAGGAGGAAGAGGGAGAAGGAGGAGGGAGAAGGAGGAGAAGGAAGAGGGAGGAGGAAGAGGGAGAAGGAGGAGGGAGAAGGAGGAGAAGGAGGGGGGGGAGGAGGGAAGAGGAGGAGGGGAGGAGGAGGAGGGAGGAGGAGGAATGTGAAGGGAGGAGGAGGGAGGAGGTAGAGGGAAGAGGAGGAGGAGGGAGGCGGAGAGAGAAGGAGGGAGGAGGAGGAAGAGGGAGGAGGAGGAATGTGAAGGGAGGAGGGGGGAGGAGGTAGAGGGAGGAGGAGGAGGTAGAGGGAGGAGGAGGGAGGAGGAGGAGGGAGGAGGAGGGAGGAGGCGGAGAGGGAGGAGGAGGAAGGAGGAGGGGGAGGAGGGAAGAGGAGGGAGGAAGAAGGAGGAGGAGGGAGGAGGAGTGATGAGGAGGAGGGAGGAGGAGGAGGGAGGAGGAGGGAGGAGGAGGAGGGAGGAGGAGGAAGAGGGAGGAGGAGGAATGTGAAGGAAGGAGGAGGGAGGAGGTAGAATGAGGAGGAGGGAGGAGGAGGAGTGAGGAGGAGGAGAGGGAGGAGGAGGAAGGAGGAGGGGAGGAGGGAGGAGGAGGAGGAGGGAGGAAGAAGGAGGAGGAGGGAGAAGGAGGGATGAGGAGGAGGAGGAAGAGGGAGGAGGAGGAATGTGAAGGGAGGAGGAAGTAGAGGGAGGAGGAGGAGGGAGGAGGAGAAGGGAGGAGGAGGGAGGAGGAGGAGGGAGGAGGAGGGATGAGGAGGAGGGAGGAAGAGGAAGAGGGAGGAGGAGGAATGTGAAGGGAGGAGGAGGGAGGAGGTAGAGGGAGGAGGAGGAGGGAGGAGGAGGAGTGAGGAGGAGGAGAGGGAGGAGGAGGAAGGAGGAGGGGGAGGAGGGAGGAGGAGGAGGAGGGAGAAGAAGGAAGGAGGAGGAGGAAGGAGGGAGAGGAAGGAGGGAGAATGAGGAGGGGAGGAAGGAAAGAGAGGTTAAAGGGGAGGAGGAGGGAGGAGGAAAGAGGTAGGGGGAGGAGGAGGTAGAGGGAGGAGGAGGAGGAAGGAAAGGGAGGAGGAAGAGGAGGAGGAGGAGGGTGGAGGGAGGAGGAGGAGGGAGGAGGTAGGAGGAGGAAGAGGGAAGAGGGAGAAGAAGGGAGAAGGAGGAGGGAGGATGATGAGGGAGAAGGAGGCAGGAGGAGGAGGAGGGAGGCAGGAGGAGGAGGGATGAGGAGGGAGAGGGAGGAGGAGGGAAGATGAGGGAGGAGGGGGGAGGAGGCGGAGGGAGTAGGAGGGAGGAGGATGGAGGAGGAGGGGAGAGGAAGAGGGAGAAGGAAGAGGGAGAAGGAGGAGCTAGGAGGGAGAGGGATGAGAGGGAGGAGGAAGAGGAGAAGGGTGGAGGGAGGAGGTAGAGGGAGGAGAAGAGAGGGGGAGAGAGTTCGCCATTCCGAATTCATACTCGTCTAGTTCTTCCCTTCTACACGACTGTAGATAACTTCCTTACACATAAAAAGATGAATTGTTATTGATATTGCCGTGGCATGGAGGAATATCAGCAGCAGAGTTGATCCAAAAAACCAAAGACTGAGATCTACGGAGAGCCATGAACGCCTACGCCAGCCGGCACGGCACTTGATGATGATGATTGCCGTGTGACGATTCTGTGTAGTCACGTCATTTTCTTCCCTTTCCCTAGCGTTTTGGTTCGGGGATTCTTTCATCATCATCATCATATATTTACGTACGTATTTTGGGAGGGGGAGGAGGGAGGAGGAGGAAGAAGAAAAAAAAACTATGACAGTTGACAGCTCTGGAATGAAAGGAAGGCGTGTAGAAAATTTCATCTCAATCGGATGGGCCGTTCGCGAACAAATAAAGGACATACATATTTACATACATACATATATACATACATATTTACATACATACACTTTGTTTTATAAATATAGATTAACTGTAATGGTTGGTTGGTAACCAGTTTTGTCTCTTTGTAAAAATACGCAACAAAATAAGACATAAAAAAGAAGGCTAAGACACAAATATTGTTATATCAACATCACGTGCCATACATATACGTGAGGACGTTGATGTGTTGCCATCTCACATGATCACCAAAGTCGTGGATCAACGCCGTGTTCTTTTCCTGACCATACCACGTGACCAAGTTATCCTGAGATTACTTCTCTGCCTCCCCCTTAATCTCTTCCTCTTAATCTTGCCAGTTGTCACCAAGTTCTCTAATTTATTCTTCTTATAACGTGTCCAGAAATGTTGACTGTCTAAGTCCACTTTTTTAAATCAATTTACAGTTTTTATTTGTTTCTCATTGGTTTTTCTGTCTGTCCATGGCAATCTTTGCATTTTACTCAGAAACATTATTTTCACTGCCATTAGACGTTTTTCAGCTTGTGGCAGTTTGGTGAATAGACTTAATATGCCTAGATTATGCTCTCGCCGCTGTCGGCACTGATTCAGTTACCAGCTCACAGGTCGCTAACAAATATGTAGCAGAGACGCTTCAGAATCACCTGGGGGAAAAAAGCAGGAAAAAAAAAGAAAGCTGAATATCTCTTCTAGTAATGTGAATATCTGACATTTGACACCTTTCCGTTACTGAGTTAATTAGAAACTCATAAAAATAGCACTTTCTCTTGGTGGGATGCTGGTATTACTTTACATGTTCTGTCTCAGACAGGCATCATTTCAAACTAGCAACTATTTATTTCAGAACAAAAGATAAGTGAATGACTTGCTAAGATAAGTGTTAGCTCACTAACCACAAACTAAACCACGCCCGACGGCTGGATTCATGTACTTACATTGATCAATAAGACTTCTCTATCATTTCAGACCGGCTCTGTGGCGAAGAGGTTACGCATGCAATTCGTAATCTCGCATACAACGTTAGAAGCATAGCTGCGGGCGATTGGGAAGAAAATCGCCTTGCGTTAGTGTTCATACAATGGTATAAATGTCGGTCATTCAGAAAGCCATGGCACACTACTGTATGTAAACTTGACAAGAAATCACTAACAGCCTAAAAATGATTGCTACGTTCAATAAGGGATAATGCTTTCTAAGACATTTACTGGTTCTCATTTTTGGTTCAGTCGATCCGAGAGCCTTTGAGAATTTTAAAAATACGTCCTGATACGGATTCGAACTCTTGACCACTGGACCGACAGGAGAGAATCTAGTCACTGCACTAACTAGGCTCCCGCAATAACTCACAGATATTGATGGGCACTTACATAAGTAGAGACAATTGTGTCCATACTCCATAGTTGTAGTTTCACTTGGATGATATTTCTCGCTTATGAAGACCGTATTTAAAGATGTCTCGTTGGCCGTACATTGAAGTACACTTGTTCTTATAACAAAGCGATGTCGTCATTACCGGACTGCAGATTCGAATCCCGAGTGGACGCTATAGAGTTAAAATTTTACATTGTTTAATATATCCTCAAATCTCTATTTCTTTCGTCTGTTTCCCTGAGTGCTAATTCATTTCTAATGCTATGTCAAAGGCTACACGGCTTTCGCAAACTTGACATTGCTGTTATAACTGAGACATTTGGGTGAGTTAGGGTTTATCTGTTGTTATTATTATGTCCATCTTCATAAGGTATAACGCTAATAAGGGCTCATGCTAGTTAATTAGTTCAGGAAGCAATTGAAGAGGAGTGACTTTAATTAATTCAAAATGCATGACACTGCATTTACGTGAACAAAAAGAAAGCGCGGATTCATAGCACGACAGAAAAAAGTATTTTATACCATAAAAAATAATTCATGACTTCACCACGGATGGGCAGAACAACGACAGAGACAGTCCTTCATGAAACAAATTAAAACCGTACATGGATTAGAAAATAAAAATAGATTTTTCCAATTGTTTTTAACCTTTAAATTGTAGTGTCACCTGGCAAACTTGACGAGAAAAGAGCAAGGGGAAGTCAAAGTGATACCTGAATAGCTTGGCTGGCCACATGACGTAATCGTGACAAAGGCACAGACCTGATCCGAGACTAATGATTGTTTGAGATTGCGAACAATGACCGCTGACACGGTCGACGTAGCACATGATGATTATATTTATTTTCATTCCGACTTACGTCAATATTTGCTTAAGTAATTACTTAGTTACGTCCATGCATACTTATTGTCAAACTTATTACTCACTTACTTCCATTCTTACTTAACTTCAATGCTTACTTGCTTACTTCCATGCTTACTCATTTACTACTTTCATCTAGTTCGATTTTGTGAAAACACATGAAGGGTGTAGCATAGGTGGGAGCGCAAGCGCAATTGAAATTCCACTACTTTTATCGTTTCTTTACTTATTCATTGATTTGGCCGCAACAGACGAATATTATCTCCGGCGGGCCGATTCTTAATGGTCGCGGGATCCGCACAGTGTCAGGTGAGGAGATATGTTAGCAACAGACGAGCAATATCTCCGGTGGGCCTATTCTAGCTGGTCGCGGAATCCGCAGAGTCAGGCAGGGAGTCTGACGGTAGTACACGCTTACATTGGTCCGGACACTTACAATTGAGAGGTGTACACACTTATACAGGTCCAGACACTTGCTTAAAGGCCTCCTATTGCGGAATATGACTGAACACTCTAATCCATATCCCGCGGGTGTGAGGGTCTGGTCACCACTCACCTTCTGCTCTTGGGGGAGAGAATCACCTCTGGCTCTTGGAGGTTTGATGCTGAGCCGCCAGCATCTGCAGCCTACCTTGTTCCAGACGTACTGGTTATCCTTTCCTCTGGAGTACACAAGACAAGGTCAAGAGAGGAATATGTTGCATGGGCAACATGTGTTCTCTTAATCCATGCCCAGGCATTGTGTGGTGGGAGTTTGGCCACATTTCAATCCACATAATTTCGTCTGTCAAGAAGGCAAGGTGCCACTCACTTACACACTTAATTTACGTACTTACTTATTTATTTTCATACTCAATTTCCTTATTATTTTCTCACTCACTCACTCATTAACTCACTCACTCACTTACTCACTCATTTACTCACTCACTCACCCACCCACTCACCCACTCACTCAGCCAACCACTCACTCAGCCACCCACTCACTCACTCACTCACTCACTCACCCACCCACTCACTCACTCACCCACTCACTCACTCACTCAGTCAGTCAGTCAGTCAGTCACTCACTCACTCACTCACCCACCCACTCACCGACCCACCCACTCACTCACTCACTCACCCACTCACTCACTGTCAGTCAGTCAGTCAATCAGTCAGTCACTCACTCACTCACCCACCCACCCACTCACTCACTCACTCACCCACTCACTCACTCACTCAGTCAGTCAGTCACTCACTCACTCACTCACTCACTCAATCACCCCCTCACTCACTCAGTCAGTCAGTCAGTCAGTCAGTCAGTCACTCACTCACCCACCCACCCACCCACCCACTCACTCACTCAGTCAGTCAGTCACTCACTCACTCACTCACTCACCCACCCACCCACCCACCCACCCACTCACTCACTCACTCAGTCAGTCACTCACTCATTCACTCACCCACCCACTCACTCACTCACTCACTCACTCACTCACTCACCCACCCACCCACTCACTCACTCACCCACCCACCCACTCACTCACTCACCCACTCACTCACTCAGTCAGTCAGTCAGTCACTCACTCACTCACTCACCCACCCACCCGCTCATTCAATCACACACTCACTCACTTGCTCACTCATTCACTCTCGCACTCATTAGTTCACTCACTCACTCACTCACTCGCTCACCCACCCACTCACTCACTCACTCACCCACCCACTCACTCACTCACTCATTCAACCACCCACCCACTCACTCAGTCACCCACTCACTCACTCACTCACTCATTCACCCACTCACTCACTCACCCACCCACCCACTCACTCACCCACCCACCCACCCACTCACTCACTCACTCACTCACTCACTCACCCACCCACTCACTCACTCACTCACTCACTCAGTCAGTCAGTCACTCACTCACTCACTCACTCACTCACCCACCCACCCACTCACTCACTCACTCACCCACCTACTCACTCACTCACTCACCCACCCACCCACTAACTCAGTCATCCACTCACCCACTCACTCACTCACTCACTCACCCACCCACTCACTCACTCACTCACCCACCCACCCACTCACTCACCCACTCACTCACTCAGTCAGTCAGTCACTCACTCAATCACTCACTCACTCAGTCAGTCAGTCAGTCAGTCACTCACTCACTCACTCATTCACTCACTCACTCACTCACCCACCCACCCACCCGCTCATTCAATCACACACTTACTCACTTGCTCACTCATTCACTCTCTCACTCATTAGTTCACTCACTCACTTACTAGCTAACTTATATTAAACTTACTGACGTACTTACTTGCTCCCTTTCACACTTGCCTACTTCAATACTTATTTACATACATATTTATTATTTACTTTTGCCCATACATACTTACACTCATGCTTACGCCCTTAATTCCATATATACTTTCTGCTATGCTTATTTACTTGAATAGGTACTTAATTATTTACTTAATTATCTGCTTTCTTAATTAATTATTACTTATTTAATTTCTTACCACCCGGTTCCTCTTATACCTTGGAATGTTCAGATCAATGAAGTTACAAACTTGCTGATATGGAAGAAAATCCCTTACTTTCAAGTTTCCAAATCCTTGTTGCCGTTGTCCGCGTCATTAAGCTTCCATTTTTGTGGTGTTGAGACTCGTGTGAACATAATCGTTCTTTCCTGGCTGCCATGTAATGAGCTATGCTCTTTCCAATTAGACAGCTCATCTATTCAATGGATAGCTACATATTCCCTCACGCAAATCGTTACCTCTTTCTAAAGATCTGTTTGTATTCTGTGCATGTGATGATTCGTATAGACAATCGTGTCACTGGTAGAATATAGAGATGTAAATTACTGCAACATAGTTCTGTCTGGAAGACTGAATGTATTATGTTCTTATAACCTATCTAACATATAATCATAAATACTTTGTTGTCAAAATCTAGCGTGTCTTGAATGTTTCACTCCAGATCTGACATCTCAGGACAAATATTGTCGTTAAAATTAAGCGTGTCTTGATGATTTCCTCCAAATCTGACATATAGATAACATACTTCACCGTTAAAACTAAGCATGTATTGAATATTTCCCTCCAATCATACAGATACAAGGGGCTTCTCATAAGTCTTTAGCCTTACCATGAAGGAATAGGCGGAGAAAATTGAAATTTGGCACATGTATAGCTCATTTAATTTGTAATGGACATATGCATTATGAATTTCCCACTAAACTGGTTTTCCCGATATGATGCATGGCACAGCACAACACACCCTACTGACCAGAACTGCACATCCATCGGTTTGTCAGAACAATGGAGAAATCAGACGCCAGGACTGTGATAAAATGCTTGATGTTAAAGGGATAAAAACCTACAGAAATACACAGTGAGATGGAGCCAGTGTTTGGGGAAGTCTGTCCTTCGTATGCTTTTGTAAAAAAATGGTGTTTGCAGTTTAAGTGTAACCGTTCCCAAGTTGCTGATCTGCCAAGATCAGGACGACCGTCCTCAGAGTGCAATGATGCAAATGCTGCAAAAGTGAAGGAAATCATAGACGGGGATAGGAAAATGACAATTGCAGAAATATCGGGTTCAGCAAAACTGAGAAAGAGTAAAATTTTTAGAATTTTACACAATAAACAGAACATGAGAAAAGTGTGTGAAAGCTGGGTGCCGCACCTGTTGACATGTGAACAGAAACAAATACGGGTTGATTGCTGTGGCCAGTTGCTCAATATGTGGCGGTCGAAAAACATGCTGACCACCATGGTGACGGTAGATGAGACTTGGATTCACCATTATGACCCAGAATCCAAAATTGCCAGCATGCAGTGGACAACCCCGGGCTCGCCAACACATGTCAAGCCAAGAGCACAAAAATCTGCAAGAAAAGGATGCTGACTGCTTTTTGAGAAGTAAAAGTTGTCATATTGAAAGAGTACATGCTTCATGACAATACGGTTAATGGGCAGTACTATGCAGATCTCCTTATCAAACTAAGAAAGGCTGTGACCAGAAAACGAGGGATTCTGCCTTTGCTTCAAGACAACGCGCCCTCCCTTAAAGCATGGATTGTGCTGCAAATTGCCAACGATATGAATAATGAAATTCTTCCACACCCACTATATTCGCCAGATTTGGCTCCATCAGACTTTTTCTTTTCCCAAATCTTAAAAAACAGCTGATAGGAAATCGTTTTAATAGTGACGAAGATGTCATACTGGCTTGTGATAACTGGTTTAGTTCGAAAAATAGGTTGTTTTATTCTGAAGGTCTTTTCAGGGTCGCGCAGAGATGGCAGAAATGCATAAATTCAGGTGGCGGCTACATTGACAAGGAACAGATGTTTGCTATCTTTGATTTCTTTAATTGAAGCATACCACTGTCCACAAAGCATGCCTTTCTTCATCTTTCTCGGCGTGCTCTTGAGTCCGTTACAACCATGACATGCGTGTGCGGTTTGTCCTCTAGCCAATGGAACACCGCCGTGACTGCCTCCACCTCCATTCTGCAGCCTACGATGGGTGACGCTGTAATATTCAGTTATGATAATTTGGCCGTGTCCAGCGTATGTCGCGTGGTTACACACCCGCTTCACACGCCAGTGATCCGGGGTTTGTTTCCAGATCCGGTCAAGGACATGCACTACTGACGAGCTCAAACGAGAGCGAAACTCGAGTCTAGTGCTTCCACATTGACGTGGATAGGCCTTAGGTTCATACCAGAATACGATCAGCGTTGCCAGTAGTGGGTTGTGTCCCAAATTTCAATTTTCTCCGCCTACTCCTTCATGGTCAGACTAAAGACTTATGAGAAGCCCCTTGTATTACGACATTATAAATAATTGCTTATTGAGTTGAGTTGAGTTCATTTCAGATGAATCAAGAATCGATATCACATACCATACACGCTCCGTCCTCATCTTCAACAGTCAGCGAAGAGTCCCGGTATTCACTGCGCCAGTTATAGTCTGATTATATTTCTGTCTGAACTTTCCTCGGAGTACCGATTGTCGACCAGATCCTTGGTCATTCTCTACCGCTCCATTCTTTCCAGGCAATGATGATTTATCTGTTAATCCAGGCTATACACGTGATCCCAAAGAGACTTGACCATATCTGCTTTTCATGCACCAATACACAACCCAGCTATGCAGACTCGGCCAATCTGTCTGCCTGCTCATATCCCACTACACCAGCATGTCTTGGGGAAATGATCCAACAGATGTTCCCTATCTTTGATTTCTTTAATTGAAGCATACCACTGTGCACAAAGTATGCCTTTCTTAATCTTTCTCAGCGTGCTCTTGAGTCCGTTACAATCACGACGTGTGTGTGTTGTTTGTCCTCCAGCCAACGGAACACCGCCGTGACTGCCTCCACCTCCATTCTTAGACTAGATGTTTTGGTATCCTTGCCAATCTCTTATGTACTAAACACCATCCGTTCATCTTCGCTTGGAACTGTCATTCATTTCTTTTGCCTCTTAGCACAGAACCATCCATGTTGATGATTACATAACATGAGCTTGAGTTGTCGTGAACCAATTGTTGCACCTCGCAGGGATTGATCGGCATCTGTGCTGACTGGGATCAACCCCTGCATTCCCAATCCAATATTTTAATTGTTTTGTCATGTTTTGAGAAGAAATAAATTGGAAAACTTGGTGACAACTGGCACGATCGAGGGCAAGAGAACAATGGGAGGTCAGAGAAGTAAATACCTGGATGGCTTGGCCACGCTGTATGGTCGAGAGAAGAACACTGAACTGATCTACAACTCTGGTGATCGAGTGAGATAGCAAAACATGACCGCCCACGCTTACTGGCATGGCACATGATGATGATGATGATGAATCCGATGTGATTATGACCCTGCACCGGTCTGACTTTTCCTCGGGCATTCTGACCCACCCCTCTCCTCTGCCAATGTTCTCAAGCATACACACTTCGCTGATTGTGTCTTCTACCTGAGACATCAATGCTTTTCCTCTTATCAGTATGTCTTTAACTGAGCCAGTTACTTGAAACCATTGCCAAAGTCGACTGATGGTACTCTGATCCACGTTTAGATGCCTGACATTCGCCTGCACTCAAGCGGCCAATAGCAATGTTCCTTAAATGTATCGATAGCGAAACCATAAATGTCTGTTTTAAAATTAAATGAATTGTTTGTGTCTTGCGTTATCCTTTTATAGGGTTTCAGCTGCATAGTCTGAAAAATGTTAACCCCGAATGTTGTTGCTATTACATGCGCGCATCATGAGCTGTGGTAGTTGTTGAGATGAGTAGAGTTGAGATGAGCTAAGAAATAACATCACTGCACTCAGGACATTTCCAAACGTGCTCCGTCCCCTCGTTCAACAACCAGCGAAGAGTCACACTACTAATCGTTTCCATCGCTATCTGATTGAAAGTTCTCCTGGTCTTCCCTCTCAGTTTTGAGATTCTACCAGAACCCCTGCCAATCCCCCGCAATCTTATCTTTTCCACATATGGGTTCTCAATCTGTTTCCCTACCTTCTCCACCTGGTCTCACAGGCGCACGACCACCTTCCCCTCATAAGTAATCTACCACCAAGAGGTGCATTTCCTGCCAGCCTATCAGCCTGTTCATTTCCTCCCCCCCCCCCCCCGCATTCCATTATGGCCAGGGCAAAAAGTCCATACAAGTCTCACAATCTGTGACCTCTGAAGCGAGATGAGCCATTCTGCACGAAACATTTCTTTCTCCACCTTACTAAGCATACTCCTTGAGTCTATGATGAGGACAATGTATGTTGCATGGTCTCCTCTATCTAACGGAATGCCACTGTGACTTCTCCCACCTCCATTCTCATGATGGAGGTCGTAGCCTTATATGCCAGACTTTTTTTTTTTTAAAGAATCGCCCATTAGCCTGCTTAATGAAACCCCAACCACTCCGTCTGTTTCTCACCACTTACCCATCAGTATAAATCACTATGTCACCTTGATATGTGTTACTCTATATCAGTTGTTGCACCTTAACTCTGTGCGGCTCGCTGCCCATTCTCTGCACTCACGACCCAGAGCTGTGGTAAAAAAAATGGGTCATAAACATTATTGACCGCTGCGTTGTAAAGATTACAAATACCAACGCAATTCAGGCCAACGCGTGCACTTTACACTAAAGACCATTTGAGGCTGGTTTTTATGTACCCAAGCACCAAATTTTACTTAAAAACTCATAAAATCGCGCCTTCGGATAGCTATGGGTTTATTTTTTTTTTTAAACAGTATAGTATTTCAATTCTGCGTGGTCCAAGTTGATGAATGTCTGTAGTTTATTAGTAATTTGTTGGTCGTTTTTATGACCCATTTTTCTTTCCAATACATAAATAATGATTTATTTTAGTGTTACTATTCTAAGTTTGGTACTAGAATTAATGTGTTTTGATTTCCACATATTCCGTAGCGCTAATTCTGCTATTAATCATCTTGTAAAAGTGACATTATTTTTCAAGCATGCGATTTAGAGTGTCCACATTTGGCACTTCGCAGAGTATTGGTTATAACATTACAAGCCTGTCCTTTAAGAACGTCGCAATCAACCACGTCATGTATTGACTGTTGGTGATTTTCTAGGCAATTTTACGTTTTGTAGTTTAACATTGCTTTCTGAACGGCCGATGCTCATAATATTGGGAACATAAACGGAAAGCTATCAGCTTCTAAATCAACTGCGGCTGTCTTCGAACAAGATATTTTGGGATTGCGAAATCGCGTCCATTGCCGCTAAACCACAGACACCAGGGGAATAGGTATAAAAATGGCATTAAGGTCTTGTTGTTTAGCATCTGCACAGATGTGTGGATATTTGAGTACTGGAGTTTGTTGGCAGGTCATTGCGTCCGCCTTCTGACACTGTGTTTATTTTCTCTGTCAAGTCTTGCATCTTCTGTGAAAGCACTAACTACTATACGCCATTAGTTAACCTCGGTGTTGTATATATCTATGTTGAGTGCACTGGGTTAACGGGACCAATACCATTCTGTGTCCGTGGCTGTTCTGTCTATAAAGCACTAAAGATATCACACAGACCCTACTTGTGTATGTGAGCATGTTAAATGTCCCTCCAGCACATCTTTTAATAAAGAACAGTGTATCGTTATATGCCATGTTGACCGTCCTTCGCAGGACTTTGCAATCTACCCCAGCCCCAGGTTTATTTACTAGGCAATTTACTGTTCAGTAATTTGTCACTTCTTTCTGAACGAGAAGTCAACGTTAAAGTCCAAAATGACCGGTGTTGGAAATGAATCACACTACCCCGCCGACTGCGCACGGAAGTTTAAACACAATCTCATTAACCCCTGCGTTACTTAGAATTCTATATACGCCATAAGAAACTTAATTTTCTGATCCCCATCTAACTGAATGAAATGTTCTGCATTTTAAAAAGCTGCACTATTTATTTGTTTTATTTACATGCGGGCATTATTGTATGTACTCAGATTTTTATCACATTTTGAAGGAAAAAGAAATGCCTCCTGTATTAAGGTAAAACAAACATAATTGGTCCGTTTCCAGGCCATGAGAGATATTAGGTACATGGTGCTAGCTTCACATTTGATAGACCAGTCGGCTCTCATTAGGATGGGTTGAGTTGAGTTGACATCGATGCACTCAGGGTATTCCCATACGCTCACCGTCACCTCGTTCAACATCCAGCAATCGTTCCCACCACTATCTGATTGAAAGTTCTCCTGGTTTTTTCTCTCAATTTTGAGATTCTTTCAGCACTCACCCCTCCTAATCCCCAACAATATCATTCTTTACACATATGAGTTCTAAATCTGTTCCCCCGCCTTCTCCACCTGGCCCCACAGGCGCTCGACCATCTCTTCCTTGTCCATAGGTAATCCACAACCAAGAGGTGCATTCCCTGCCAACCTACCAGCCTGTTCATTCTCCCGCACTCCTGCATGTCCAGGGCAACAAATCCATACAATTCTTATAATAAGTGACCTCTGAAGCGATAGGAGATGTTGTCAATATCTCCCCGTCCTCCTTTACGCTCTAGAATATTTCTACGTACCTATTGTAAACTGCCGTCCTCTCTGGCCGAGGGGTTAGCAGCTTTCTCCGTAACCCCGAATACTCTCGTGGTTGACGTGAGTGCACGAGAATTGGAAGCGGTTCGAGTCGCGCCAGTGACTTATGAGAGTATTGAGCCGGTCGCTCAGAAAGCAATGGCAAACTACTGAGCGTAATCTTGCCAAGAAATCAACAATCAGCTGAAAGATGCTGATGTTGACAGCGATGTCCTGTAAAGGATATGCAAAACATTATATTTTATTGTAAGCTGGGTCGCCTAGGAACCCTAATCAACTTTTAAAAACATTTACACCCTGAAGGGAAATTCGAACACACGACCACCATGCCGTCTGGCCTGCGTGATAGCCACTGCACCACCGAGACTCTCTTATTGACAATACATTTATTCTGGGCTGTCAAGAGTAGACAACTCCGCAGCTTTATATCAACAGCAGTCAGGAGCGGCTGGCCGAGTGGCTAGAACGCCGGACTCTCCTTCGGGAGACCCGGGTTCGATCCCTCGGTAAGCTGTGGGATTTTTTTCTGTCGGGGGCAAAAAGAAAATCCTAACTGCACAGTTCGCGGCGACTGCACTAGCCAGGCGACCTTAATTCTTCAGGCAAAAGACACGGCACCAGAGCCTGATGAGGTCAGGTATGGCCAAATGAAGGCTTTGAGCGATGTAGATCTGAAGGAGATGACCGACTGCTTTAACCAGAGCATTAGGACAGCATCAGTACCGCAGGATTGGGTACACAGTTATCTCATTCCTCTCCCAAAACCATTCAAGGATCATTCAAAGCTTAGCGGCTTTAGGATCATCACCCTTCAAAATACATTTGGGAAGGTTTCAGAGAAGATAGTCGCTGTTAAGCTGCAGGATTTTTTGGAAAGGGGGAAGCTTCTTCCAAGAGGCCTGGGGAGCTACAGGCCAGGAAAAGATACCTGGTCAAATGCAGCCACCTTTGCCTTTGATGTTTATGAGGGGTTCCAGAGTAGACAAGAAACGATGGCGGCGGCGCTTGATCTCGAGGATGCATACAATAGAGTTCGATATGATATTTTGATGACCGCACTGATGGAGAAAGGGATCAATCCCTGGTTAGTGAACTGGATAGCGGCCGTCCTACATTCTCGTCGGATTGCTCTCCGTCTTGGTGCATGGACCTCAGAGCCACATATTTTAACCCTGAGACTGCTACAGGGATCCGCAATCTCACCGGTGCTCTTTAATGTGTATACGAGCAAATTTGCAAACCTAGAAGCACCAGGGGTTAGAAGGATACTAATATTTGCAGATGATATTCTTGCATATAGGCAGGGGAGAGATAGGGAGAAAATAGCCCAGGAGCTACAGGCGACAGTAGACAAAGTGATTGACTGGTGCACTGAAATGGGTACTGTCATCCACTCGGAAAAGGCAGCTATTTTGTGGTGCTCTCTGGACAACAGGATTGTGAGAGCTGATGTTCCAAGCCTCATGATAGATGGTGGAAGCGTCAACAGAGAGAACAAACTGAAGTATCTGAGAATCACATTTGACAGGAACCTGTCTTTCAAGGATCATGTGGAGACGGTTGTGACAATATCTCAAAAGGGACTCAACGCACTTAAAACTATGGCTGCAATGGACATAGAGCAGAGAATGCTTTTCAGACTATACCAGCATTTGATCCTCTCAGCGATTTATTATGGACTAGGACTGCTCACTGTCTCAAAGAGTCCGCTGGTGAGATTGCAGGGCATACAGAACGAGGCTATGCGGGTCATTCTGGGATGCACCAGAGACACCCCAGTGGTGTGTATGCGGTACATCCTTGGTTTGCCGACTGTTGCTGGTAGGCTCAATGTGATGCAGGCGAAGGCATACCTCAGAGTAGCTGATGACACAGATCACCAGTTGCATGAGGCGCTGGACGCAGTTAAGAGGGAAATCATGGATGGCTCAGGCGGAGGATACGATCAGACAAGTGTGCCCCTTGGAGAACATTAGGCGAGGAGAGGAGTGGGTCAGAGTGCCAGCGGAGCAGTCAGACTTGTGCAGAGTTATAATCACATTGAGCCGGGAGTGCAGGGAGTGGCCAGCAGGGGCCACGGAAATGGAAATCCAGCAACCAATTCAGGATAATGCTCACCTGGGTGATGTGATTATCTACACAGATGGTTCGGTGTTGAGAGGTAGTAGAAGTGCCTGGGGTTTCTTGGCAAAGGCTAATGGTCAACGTTTGGTGCAGGAGACTGGTATCTAGCTTAAGAATGCAGGTGGAGGCAGTCAGTGCAGCTTTCCGCTGGATGGAGAAGACGATACACACACACACACACACACATCGTGATTGTAACTGACTCAGAAAGCATGCTGAGTAGGGTGAGGACTGGCAAGCTTCGTGGGCTTGCTTCGCTTCGGAAGTCACGGGTGGCAAGCATCATCTGGATTATTTTCTCCGGGGCATGCCGGCGTGTTGGGGAATGAACAGGCAGACAGATTGGCTGGCTCTGCAAAACTTGGTGGAGTATTGATGCATGATAAGGCAGACGTGTTTGCGGTCATGTGGGAGCACGTGTACACCTCGGAGGAGCAAATGGATCACCATGGTCTGGCAGGAATGCGACAGCGTGGAGTGACGAGGGGATCTGGCCGATGCTCGACGCTTTGAGGAAAGGTGAGTCGCACATATAATCAGATTGCTACTGGTACTATTGGGGTTGGAACTCTTCGCTGGCTTCTGAGGATGGGGACAGAGCGTTTATGGGAATGCCCCGAATGCTGTGATGTCGGTTCATAAATCAATCAATCATTTCCTAAGGCCCAAAGACCCCTCTGCCATACACCGCAAGGTACTATATTGGCAGTAAATTACAGTTTCTTTTTGACAGTCAGTTTCTAGATTGCTCAACCCAGTCGGTGTCCGTGGCTACAGGCTGGTGAGTTCAACCCAGTCGGAGTCAGTGTGTGACTACAGTCGGTGTCCGTGGCTACAGGCTGGTGAGTTCAACCCAGTCGGAGTCAGTGTGTGACTACAGTCGGTGTCCGTGGTTACAGGCTGGCGAATGCCATGAACGAAATGGGCTACGACTTGGCGATTCTGCTGCCACTGAACTATTCTGTGTTGCCTATGGATGAGATGATGTCTGAGTTATGTGCATATCCAATATTCACAGTCCACTGCCAATGTGTGTTACTCTTTCTTGTTACCAGAGAGTTAGGGGCATCTGTAACTGTTCATATTTATTGTGATTCTTATATGCCCTTACTTATTGGTAGTATTCGCCTGTGCTTGATGCTGGTATCTGTCAGGAAGTCACTATCACGTTCTGGTTAACTTTCATCTGGCAAAGAGCACCCTTTTGTTCTACAGGAGTGATTCTTAAAGAACCCATTGTAGTATCAGCCTTTATACCTTCTAGGAATCTTCACAGGCACATTATATAACAGTCAACACCACTTTAACGATAAATTCTTCATGACACGACAGCTGCATAAGTTTCATACTGTGTATTATCGTCTTTCTCTAAAACAATGTCGAATCGATGTCACTAAAACAATAATACTTGCACTCGGTCTCTGCGATCAACATCTTTCGCTCGAGCTCTCAATTGACGTCGACATTCAACCGCTGCTTCACAAACGCTGTATATACACAAAAGTGGCGGCTAGATAGACTTCTGCCATTTGCAATCTTCAGTCCGACCTCGTACGCGGTCCAGACGTGAATGAGCTCTCAAGCACCTGTAGTCCGTGCTTGAACCTTCGCTCTGCTTACTTCCGGTCAGGCGTGATTCACAATTCACTCAATCTTCTCGTCTCCACTGAACTGTGCAAGACTCTAGGTTACCTGTACTGAATAATACTTTGATCTGACCTAGCTATATGGCAGTGAGTTCAACCCAGTCGGAGTATGTATGTGGCTACACTCTGTGTCTGTGGCTACAGGCTGGTGAGTTCAGCCCAATTGGAGTCTTGTGTTTAGCTACAGTCGGAGTCTGTGTGTGGCTACAGTCTGTGTCTGTGGCTACAGGCTGGTGAGTTCAACCCAGTTGGAGTCTTGTGTTTAGCTACAGTCGGAGTCTGTGTGTGGCTAAAGCCTGAGTCTGTGAGTGGTTACAGTCAGAGCCTGTGTGTGGCTACAGTCGGAGTCTGTGTGTGGCTACAGTCCGTGTCTGTGGCTACAGGCTGGTGAGTTCAACCCAGTCGGAGTCTGTGTGTGGCTATAGTCGGAGTCTGTGTGTGGCTACAGTCGGTGTCTGTGGCTACAGGCTGGTGAGTTCAACCCAGTCGGAGTCTGTGGCTACAGCCGGAGTCTATGGCTACAGCCGGAGTCTATGGCTACAGCCGAAGTCTGTGGCTACAGTCGGTGTCTGTGGCTACAGGCTGGTGAGTTTAACCCAGTCGGAGTCTGTTACTACAGCCGAAGTCTGTGGCTACAGTCGGTGTCTATGGCTACAGGCTGGTGAGTTTAACCCAGTCGGAGTCTGTTACTACAGTCGGAGTCTATGGCTACAGCCGGAGTCTATGGCTACAGCCGGAGTCTATGGCTACAGCCGGAGTCTATGGCTACAGTCGGAGTCTATGGCTACAGTCGGAGTCTGTGGCTACAGGCTAGTGAGTTCAACCCAGTTGGAGTCTATGGCTACAGTCGGAGTTTATGGCTACAGTCGGAGTCTATGGTTACAGTCGGAGTCTATGGCTACAGTCGGAGTTTATGGCTACAGTCGGAGTCTGTGGCTGCAGTCGGAGTCTATGGCTACAGTCGGAGTCTGTGGCTACAGGCTAGTGAGTTCAACCCAGTTGGAGTCTATGGCTACAGTCGGAGTCTATGGCTACAGTCGGAGTTTATGGCTACAGTCGGAGTCTGTGGCTGCAGTCGGAGTCTATGGCAACAGGCTGATGAATTCGGTCTTACTATCCCGCACACCGGATTCGAATTCAGCCCCAGAGGATTTGTGAGCACATTGCTTTTGCTTTGATTGTCCCAATGTTGTGAGCTTCGGCAGTTCAGAAAGCAATGGCTAACTAAAAAATGTTAGTAGTATATCCTTTACAGGACGTAGCAGTCAACCGCATCATTTTTTGTCTGTTCGTGATACCTGGGCAAGTTTACGTTCAGTAGTTTGTCATTGCTTTCTGGACGACCGAAACCCACACCATTTCATAAAAAACCAACGTGAGGCGGTCTGCTGCCAAATCGCTCACAGCTGTGTTTCGAACGCGGGTATGCGGGATTACGAACTGCGTCCGTAACCTTTTAGCCACGGAGCCTAGTAATGGCTAACTACTGAATTTAAAATTGCTTAGAATGTCATGAATAGCCCAAAAATGCTGGAATTGGTTGCCAAGTTCTGTAAGGGACTTTCAACTTATATTTTTTTTAAAAGTTAGTTGCATGTCCTTTACAGGACGTCGCAGTCAACACCAGCATTTTTTTTTACTGTTGTGATCTCTTAGCAAGTTTACATTCAGTAGTTTGCCATTGCTTTCTGAACGACCGGCGCGATACCTTTACGTAAAAACCAACGCAATGATGTCTGCTGCCAAATCGCGCGCAGCTGTGTTCTGAACGCGGGTATACGGGATCACAACCCACGTCCATAAATCCTTCGCCACAGAACCCACTTTAACTTACATTATTCAGCAAAATAATGATTGGACAATCGGGTGTATGCTCGATAATGATTGGACAATCGGGTGTATGCTCGATAATAATTGGACAATCGGGTATATGCTCGATAATGATTGGACAATCGGGTGTGTGCTCAAGGGAAGAGGTTACACAGGCACTGGAGCACGCACCTCAAATGTACCGACTGTATGAGAGATGCAAAGCCACGCCATAAGCCTACACCGTCTCACTGAGAAATAGAGAAGTTTCTCCTATCTTGGACATGTAATAACAGATGATGGCAGAAGTGAAACAGAAATCAACAAGGGAATAGGAATGGCCAAAAATGCTTTCAACAGCATGAAATCAGTATTAACATCCAAAGAGATTAATAATACTTTAAAACTTAAAATTGTCAAATGTTATGTGTATTCAACACTGATATATGGCGCAGAAGCCTGGACATTGAACAAGCAGTTATAAAACTGAATAGAGGTCCTGGAGATGATATACAGAAGAATATGCCGAATTTAAGAAAATAAAAACAGTAAAATACAGAGGTTCTAGAAAAACTAGGAATGAAAAGAGAGTTTATGAAATAAATAAAAAGAGGCAAGTGAAATATTTCGGCCACGTTAAAAGACATAACACTCTCATAAAAACAATACTGGATGGTAAGGTTGAAGGCAAGCGAGCAAGAGGTAGACAACGATACAAGTGGGAAGATAACATTTAGGGGTGGACGAACAGAAAAATGACAAAATGTACAGTCAGGGCGAGAGACAGGCCTAGCTGGAGATCCACTGCAGCCAACCTCCATTGTGGAGATGGCACCTGATTGCTTGAAGATGACGGCAATATAAGAAGCACCAATAAAATATATTGGATACTTATACATGCCTCAAACACACGGGGCGTATGGTGCTTGACACATATTGTCTTAGACCAATAGGTACATGGTGGGTGATGTGGTCAGTGCCACGTCGGCAGCTTTTACTTCCCATGACATTTCTGTGTGCCCATATAGTCAAATCCGGCCGGCGACCCAGGTCAATTAAAAATCTATGTCCCAACGCGGATTGGAACTAATGACTAAATGACTACAGAGTCGACAATTGAACGTCAAGCAACTACGCTACCGCGGTGCTCACAAGACAATGATAACTATACACGAGAGGTGAACGTGGTTATATGCGAGAAGTCGCTGAATGAGAGAACTGGATTTTGTTTGTCGTTTCCCTCGCACGCTGTGAACTCAAGCGTACCCCATTCACGCCACTTGTAGTGCACTGGACTGCATTTCGCATGTGGATTAACTTTCCTTGTTATCAGTGGCCATCAGGCGAACCCACTCCGACTTCAGAGATACCTGTAATTTACGTCCCCAGGTCGTGGATGGCAAGTCAACATTTTAGTTCGTTGTGCAGAGAATAGATTTAAATTTACTGGCTAATACCACAGCCGAGGTGCCACAGTGAAGTATGACTAAGGTGACTCTTCTGAAACGTTTCATCACTGGAACTTGAAGAAGGTTAGCTCTCGGTTTGCTATCAGTTAAACGCCTCAAACAAGCTGAATGACAGCCTAAGTGGCATCTGTGAAAACATAGCTGAAAGCAATTACGGTGTTTACAGCATTCGGTACTTCGTAGTGTAAATTGTCTCCAATTAGCCCCGCTTCTGATGGGGCCATGTGTCCTTAATGTATATATTTGTGTAGATCTTCCTAGCTCTACAAACGATCGTAATGTTATGACTTTTTAAGATTGCACAAACTTGTATTTTAAAGAAAAGAAACCAAGAAAACTGTGACTGGTGTTGGTAATAACGAAAATAGACTTTGAAATGGGAAATATCTAAGGTTACAAAAACGCGCCTGCTTCACTTTGGTAAAACCTGATTGCACAAGCTGTGTTCGACATGGCAGCAATTAAACTGAACATAAGAATACAGCGGGATGTCTATTACAGCTGGTTTTTGTTCATATGTACCTGTAATCTTATGCTTCTTCTTCTTATAGCCCGTGCCGTGTGGCATTGGTGATCTTGTCTGTTCACAGCCCTCTGTCTCGTTTGCTGCCAATAATTTCTGATACTTCTGTTCCTCGATGCCATGAGTTTAAACTGTCCAGCATCGTCTCTCTTGGTCCACCTTGCCTCTTCTCGTCTCCACATTTCCCTGTGCGACGACACTCTCCAACTTTCCCCTTCTCATGATAGATCCAGAGAATAAGGATGGTCTCCTTCTGATGCGATTAACCAGTTCTTTTTGTGCGTGACTTTCTTTCAAGATAGCTTCATTACTCATACTAAATGTCCACTGTGTTCTAATCATTATTATATCAAACCACATTTCTGCAGCTTCCCAATAATTCAATTCTTCACTTGTCTGCTATTTGACCATGATTCGCTTCCTTACGTCAGCATTGGCTCAGTATAGCTCTTAAGTACTCTTGTCCTCACCTTGATTGGCTGAGAACAATTGCATAGAATATTCTTTATCTTGTGAAACGCTGTGTTTGTTTATTCTATTCTACATTTAGCTTCCTTGATACATCTTCTATCTGCTGTTATTAAAGTAATTTCTCTACATCAGTCAATAATAAAACTGTGCTTATTTTGGGAATGCTTTTAACGTTATTCGATTGTGTTAAACTTGGTAACACCATCTAATCATAATGTAACTGTGCATCAAAGTTACAATTGCACATACATCTTTGCTAGAAGTTAGACGCTGGTCGTTGAATGGGTCTTTGGTGCCTAACATTTACAGCATCTACTTATTTGTCAAGCTGAGTTACGTAACAGTTCTGTGCTTGTCCTTGTAGATTTCAGGCGCTGGATGTATACAGAATGCACCTGTGTTATGTTGTCTACTGTTTCATGTCTTGCCATTTATGCACGGATGTATGCCTAGAGAGGATTTCACATATATTAATCACGCCTGTATATATTTATGAAGATTTAATACATGAGATGAGTATTTCGAATACCTTGGACAGCTAGATTAACTAACAATTATTGCCTGGAAGAGGCTGACGAAAGTAGAACATTATATTCAACTATAAGAAAATAAGAAAAAGTCAGTCATTATATTCAGCTATAAGAAAGAACGAGAAGTCAACATTTAAAAACAACTAATTGGCTTGTGGATGTAACCAACTACGCCGTAGTCAGAAGAGAGAGTTTAATCGTGGTAAACCTTTCGGCCAAGCCGACCTCAAATTTCTTAGTACTGAGCTGGGGGGGGGGGGGGGTCGCTAAAGACTGGCTGCATCGCTTGAGTACAATTTCTGGTGTATGTCGAATTTATTTTGGTACCAATTGCCCAGGCAGTTGCCACGCAGAGTTCAGACAGAGTCTTTTAAACTAAAATCTCCGACAGCTGTCGGTGCCGTGGCTCTGAGGCAGTGAACATGTTTCACAATTCCCTGACATACCAAACCGAAAGTTGGAAATCAACTGCAGCGATCTGGAAGTAGACTGCCATGCGTTATGAGCGTCGTCGTTCAGAAAGCAATTGCAAACTACTGACACTAACAATTGCATAGTAAATTACAAACTGCTGAACATGCTGGTGTTGATTACTACGTCCTGTAGAGGGCGTGCAATCAGCTAACTCCGACAGATAAAATTCCCGGACTTACCGGGCGAATTACAGTCATGCTCTGTGATACTGAATTTAACATTGTGAGTAAAAAATACACAAAACAAAGACTATTAAATAATAGTTATGTACGTGAGATCAACAGAAAGGTCATTTAAAATAAATAAATAAATGATCTCGGAGCGGTTTCCTGTCACGGGGCTACGATGTGATAGTGATATCACTACATTGTAGGTAGAATTGGTGGCGATTACTTCACTCATTTTAGCAAGCGACGAGCCTACAAGAAAAAAACCGCGTTCTTGGTTTCCTATCATCTTTGCCAGTGCGCTCGACAAAATTTCATTTAACACATCCCTTATACTAACAGTCTCAGGATGTACTCGTGGGGGTTGGATGTTTCTTTACTTTCAGCTGTCTCCATCTGTCTTTGAGACTTTGAAGTGGGGGTCACTGAAGTTTACACAAATAAAAGATGTGTTTACAAATACACTTCTGACGCGTTTGGCACGTAGATTTGAGATACCATCAGCTGACATATTTACATGGTCAACAAAGGAAAACAGAATTCATGGAATTCTTGCTGCTCGTACAGGTATCGTCAAATCAATCCCGGGGGAGATTTGACCTTTGAGTTCTTTTTGAATTATTGAAAAATGTATTCCGGAAATGTGTATTGACTGGGTGCTTTGGTGGATGATAGGTGATGCTGATGTCTATACTGTATGGGTAGTTGTTCGCTTCATAGGCAATGCAGATGACTAATTTACTGGATGGTAGCTGTCGGCTCCCCATAAAATACAAAGTAACTCATTCTGCCACGGCAGCTGTTAAATTAAATTACATTTCGAAGAGAGATGGTTTTGACCACAAACAATAACTTAAGATTAAGTTATTACAGACAAACACTAACTGTCCAGTAGAGAGAAAGAGACAGTAATAACTATGACATTATGGGATACTGAATCAACTGTTTTCTGGGACAGATAGAAACAGAAATAACTATGATAATGTAGGTTACTGCAATAAATGTCAGGCACAGAAAGAGACAGTTAAAAACCATGCCACTATGGATGCACTATCAAGTGCTGACCGGACTTTATTTATTGGTTCATTTAATGATTGATTGAATCTATTGTTTTATATTTTATTCTTCGTCATCTTCTTCTTCTTCTTCTTCTTCTTCTTCTTCTTCTTCTTCTTCTTCTTCTTCTTCTTCTTCTTCTTCTTCTTCTTCTTCTTCTTCTTCTTCTTCTTCTTCTTCTTCTTCTTCTTCTTTCGTTCGCCTGAAATATGTCTATAACTGCTATTGTTGTCTCTCTTTCTCGTTCTCTCCTCCATGTGCTTAGTTCTCCCTCTATGTCGCTTGCTATGCGGCTTCCAGTTAAAGGAGGTCTATTTACACTACTGCCAGGTTTTCTCAAAGCGTACCCTATCCTGCGCTAGGGATTCCCCTTCACCTCGTGATTCGCTGACATCTTAACTGATTTATTAATCGGCTAGAAATGACGTCAAAACACTCTCGACACGCCAGTATGTGCTCTGTCTCTCTGAGAGCATATCAGAATGTCGGGGTGCTGAGTGCTGCCGTAGTGCACTGATTGTGAATGTGGGGGGGGGGGGTGTAATAACTGCTCCCGTAGTGCACTGATTGTGAATGTGGGGGTGCTGACTACTCCCGTAGTGCACTGATTGTGAATGTGGGGGTGCTGACTACTCCCGTAGCGCACTGATTGTGAATGTGGGGGTGCTGACTGCTCCCGTAGTGCACTGATTGTGAATGTGGGGGTGCTGACTGCTCCCGTAGTGCACTGATTGTGAATGTGGGGGTGCTGACTGCTCCCGTAGTGCACTGATTGTGAATGTGGGGTGCTGACTACTCCCGTAGCGCACTGATTGTGAATGTGGGGGTGCTGACTGCTCCCGTAGCGCACTGATTGTGAATGTGGGGGTGCTGACTGCTCCCGTAGTGCACTGATTGTGAATGTGGGGGTGCTGACTGCTCCCGTAGTGCACTGATTGTGAATGTGGGGGTGCTGACTGCTCCCGTAGTGCACTGATTGTGAATGTGGGGTGCTGACTACTCCCGTAGCGCACTGATTGTGAATGTGGGGGTGCTGACTGCTCCCGTAGTGCACTGATTGTGAATGTGGGGGTGCTGACTGCTCCCGTAGTGCACTGATTGTGAATGTGGGGTGCTGACTACTCCCGTAGCGCACTGATTGTGAATGTGGGGGTGCTGACTGCTCCCGTAGTGCACTGATTGTGAATGTGGGGGTAATGATTGCTCCCGTAGCGCACTGATTGTGAATGTGGGGGTAATAACTGCTCCTGTAGTGCACTGATTGTGAATGTGGGGGTGCTGACTGCTCCCGTAGCGCACTGATTGTGAATATGGGGGTAATAACTGCTCCTTTAGCGCATTGATTGTGAATGTGGGGGTGCTGACTGCTCCCGTAGTGCACTGATTGTGAATGTGGGGGTGCTGACTGCTCCTTTAGCGCACTGATTGTGAATGTGGGGTGCTGACTGCTCCCATAGCGCACTGGCTGTGAATGCGATTATGTCGTTCCTGTCTGTAATGATGCCTGCTATTGTCACACGTGATGCCAAGCGACTATTTGTCTCTTACTTATAGGTGTATATAATGTTCTACTTTCATTAGCCTCTTCCGGGCAATCATTGAGGGTTCCTCGGTCAGTCCAAGTGATTCGCAACATGTGTTTCAGATACCACACTTTCGAGTGAGATTAACGCACATTTCCACTGTGGATATTGCCTCCCTGAACATCTGTTGCGAAATCTGTTGGCACCCAAAGAGTAATAAGATTAATCAAGTGCGATCACGAATCATTAATCAATCAGTCAATAAAATACCATCTCCACATTGAACGTCGGCAATCTTCAACACCCTATGTCCTGCATCTCCAAGGTGCACTCATGCAAGTGTATCTCAGTCCATGTATTGATCTTGTCCACCCTTATGTTTTAATCGGGATGATTCGCCCAACTCTGTAGCAATCTAAAGTACTCAAGTCGGTATAGTCGAATTAATTGCACCGGTTGTGCCCCATCTGGCTCGGCCTCTCTCCACAGAACGGTAACCCGCTTATCTCGAGCATCGCACAGGTCACGAACTGCTCCAGCCACTACCCCCGGGAATCTCCAGGAAAACTGCACTCGTGCCTGGCATGTAGCAATCTGACATCTATGACGAGCATTATGGGTTGTTTGTTAGTAACGGATGAGGCTTTTTAGAGAATAGAACAAGAATTGCCATTTAAAAAGCAATCTTTTAAGAGATGGAAAACATACTCACATAGATTAAAATAAAATATCAGTTGCAATATGAAAAATGGTGTTCAGATGTCACATAGAATATATAATGTTTGCACATTTGTGAAGCATGAACCATAAGCAATCAAGCGGAGAAACATCAAATGGCAGTGGGCATTTCGTTTCTGAGAAAAATGCAAGAATATCATGGATCCGAAAGGAACAGTCTTTCAAGAAACAAATACACACCAAAAATTGCTTAGAAAAATTCGACGTAGGCAGTCACAGCATTTTGGGTACATTATCAGGAGAGCTCTATGGCTAGGGTTTACGAATGCAATTAGTAATTCCGCATACTGCGTTCGAAACACAGCTGCGGGAGATTTGGAAGCAGGCCGCCATGCGTTGGTTTCCATGCAATGGTATGAGTGCCGGTAGTTCAGAAAGCAATGGTAAATTACCGAATTTATATTTGCCAAGAAATCACAAACAGCCACACAGTGCTGAGGTTTACTACGACATCCTGTAAAGGATATGCAAATAACTTAACTATCAGGAGAAGTAAACCTGAAAACTTAGAGAGAGCTGGCAAACTTGTCAGGAACAGAACCTGGTGACGATAAAGAGGCTTTGGTTGGCAAAAATTCATAATCCGAACAAGAACACAAGACCTTGATCCAAGATCCTAGTGATCATTTGAGATGGCTAATCACGATCACCTTTCGGCAAGACACGAGACGGTGTTAATACTTTTTCTTTGTCAGCATCTTTAGCTATTGTTGGCCTTTCTTTTTCAGTTCTCATTCCTTCCCCATGTATGGTCAGAAATGTATAAAACATGTGGCAAGCGGGAGGACAATCTCTTGATGATAAGGCAATCATTACGAACAACGTTACAACAAAAATGGTTCCTTCTCTTTGGTTGAATGAAGACTGTACAGCCGAATTTAAGATTCTGAAAATAGTTTGTTGGAGAATTTTTTTTTCTTTTTTTTCTGTGTGGAAATCCAGACAGCGTGTCGTTTAGAACAGTGCGGTAGCCAGGTTTTGAAGCGAAGTTGCTCAAATGAATAATGTGGCGTTGTTGTCGACATCCTTATCGGCATGGCACATGATGGATGGATGGATGGATGGATGGATGGATGGATGGATGTCGACGGTGATAGCATTATTTCGCACTAATCCTGGGCCGTGCTGTGCTGTGATAAAGAGAGGCGGCCGCATCAGGCGGCACCGTAAGGGAGCTTCAAAAGGTGGCGGAATGTTAAAAGAAAAAACATGTAAGAGGCGGCATTTCGAAGACATGCATCATACTAATAAAATCTACCGCACGGTACTGCACTAAACCCACAGACTAGGCCATTAATTTAGAGAAGAGTATCTGGTATAATTACAAATGGAAACAGAGGAGCCAGAAAATGACTAGAAAAACTGTTTGTTGCCTACTGAGTGTTCTCTACAGTAAGTAAACAAATATGATATCAAATGTTTCCATACAGACAATAGTAGGGTGTATATTTTTGGCCAGTTCACACCACTGTTCAGAAAACTGTTCAGTGAGATACATTTAGAATTGTTCTGAAAGATACACGTAGAACTTTTCAGGGAGATATACATAGAGTTCTGAAACATACACATGGAACAGATCAGATGGATACACATAGAACTGTTCAGTGAGACACATATAGAATTATTCAGTGAGATACACATAGAATTATTCAGTGAGACACACATAGAATTATTCAGTGAGACACACATAAAATTATTCAGTGATACACACATATAATTATTCAGTGAGACACACATAGAACTATTCAGTGAGACACACATAGAATTATTCAGTGAGACACACATAGAACTATTCAGTGAGACACATAGAATTATTCAGAAAGTTACACTGAGAACTGTTCAGAGAGATACTCATAGAACTATTCAGTGAGATATACAGAGAACTTCTCTTAGCCCGACGCAACAAACGTAACTGACCGACTACACTTAGCGCTCAACCGCGCACCTCTTATTACCTTTTTTTCCCTAAAGTTGCATATCCCTTACAGGACTTTGCAGTCAACACCAGCATTTTACTGTCGTTGTTGATGTCTTGGCAAGTTTTTATGTTCAGTAGTTTGTCATTGCTTTCTGAATGACTGGCTCCCTTACCAGCACGTTAAAACCAGCGCGACAAGATATGCTGCCAAATCGGTCGCCGCTGTGTTTCGAACGCGGTGTAGCGGCATTATAATCGTGTTCGCAACGCCATCGCCATGGAGAGGGGTTCCGATGTCTTATTACCTTGCCCTATTCTAACAAACACTGACTTGCTGGTTTGGAGTGATTATGGGGCACGCTGAACTGGGTACGACGATCCGCCGTCCCAGACTACTCTGTTACATAGACATACAGTAACTGTTACGTCATACATATACAATTGTTATTCAGTGAGATACACATACAGCTGTGGAATGGTATACACATACGTCACTTCTTTAGTCAGATACACCTTCAACTGTCACATGAAAATCATATACAACAAGTGTAAAGTGAGATATAAATACGGCAAGTCTTAAGTGAGATCAGGACCGTATGGTAGATTTTCTCAGTATGATGCAACTCTTCGAAATGCCGCCCCTTACATGTTTTTTTTTTTCTTTAAACATGTCTACTCCCTTTTTTTCAGCCCCCTTACGGCGCCACCTGATGTGCCCGCCTCTGTGTATCATAACACGGCACGGTCCTGGTGATATACAAATACCGCAAGTGTTAAGATACTGAAACTGTTAATAGAGATACACATACAACAAATGTTTTGTGAAATAGGTTTACAGCAAATGTCATTGTCACGGAGTGCTTAGGAGTGATGGTACCTGACTTTAATTAGAACATGATAGGTTCAAAATAAGGTTAATTTTTGTTTGTTCAGAATACACGAAAATGAAGACGCTATACACCATTCGACTTGGTACCTCTTATCCTGGTGTTGTGAATCCGTCGCTTAGCCTTCCTGCATACGGGCGACAAAACGGGCATTACGCACCATAAAAATACCTTTGCGAGTGGAATTCACTATCAGTACGCAGTGTTTCCCTTTGTCCGGGCTTTATTTCAAAATTAGGGAACCAACCCACACAAACAACTAATAATAATAGAATATTAATAATAATAATAACAATTGGTGGTAATTTAATTCTGGTACTCACACATTCCTCATTGTAGCCCGTACTATTAATTTCGTGTACAGTGTTAAGAACAACCTTTTTTTAACGTATTGGTAGAGACTAGAGCAGTTATAGAAGTGTCCATGTGCAACAAATGTAGTCCTTGAGAAAACAAATCATACAAAAGGCAAACTACTTCTTTTTCTTCTTTTGTTCGCTTGAAAAATGTCTATAACTGCAATGTTGTCTCTTGTATGAATCTAACAGTCTTTTTTAGTTCACTCAGCTGTCCATAGAGTTTATCTTCCACTGTTGTCTCTCTAGGCCAGAAGGTTCGCCTGGATATGTTGTAGTTTGGGCAATCCTGGAGTATGTGCTCTGCTGTCTGCGACGCCAAACCACATGTGTACATGGCTGTTTCACCAATCTTGTATTTTGTATACATGTGGTTGCGTAATCTATTGTGTCCTGTTCTGATGAGCAGAATAATGACCTGTTCTGGTCTGTCCATAACGTGGTAGTCGTCTTGAGTAGGGTTTGGTGGCCTTCTGACTGATTTGATCATGCTTTTCTTTTGGTGGAATGTAATGGGCACATCAGGCTGTTCTTCTTTTGCTCCTTCCTTAGCCAATCGATCAGCTGTGTCATTTCCGGGTACTCCACAGTGGGATGGTATCCATTACATGGTGACCTTACGCTGACTGCTAAGTTCAGAAAGTAGTGTCCTTAGAACTGGTAATTTCCAAGACAGAAGTGCCTCTATTACTGATTTTGC
Source organism: Cepaea hortensis (assembly GCA_963921405.1). Lineage (NCBI taxonomy): Eukaryota > Metazoa > Mollusca > Gastropoda > Stylommatophora > Helicidae > Cepaea > Cepaea hortensis. The sequence continues at coordinate 86,071,441 of OY992878.1, forward strand.
ATCTGTCAATATCACCATAGTTTGTCTATCATGGCTGGTTTTTTGTAATTTCTCTATTGCTATCTTGATTGCCTCAATTTCAGCATCATAGTTATGGCAGTACTTTCCTGTTGGAACTCTGGCCGTGTCCCTATTATTATTTGGGTATTCTATATACACTTCCGCTCCTCCATTTCGAATAGCATTTTGCGCTGACCCATCTGTGTAGACTCGGATCCAGAGGTCCTGTGGATATTCGTCATCAAGGAAGCTGAGAGTGGCTGTTCTGCGCTGTACACTGTTCTGTTCTTCCTTGTCAAATATTCCTCTCACTTTTGTCTGGATTTGTAGCGATAGTCTATGTTTATCTTTCCATAGAGGTCGCTCTGGAATAGTTGTCAGTTGAATACCACCTGTGGGAAGATCTGTGGTTTCTCTGCGGAGTCGTTTGGCCAGGTGGATAAAACTATTTCTTTTCAACCCCCCGATAGCTAAGTTTTCAAATCGGTTCTTCATAGGGTGGCCTGGCAAGCTGAGAAACTTGTCTGCGTTTATTAGTGTTTTTGTATCTCTACGTTCTCTCAGTGCTTGTGTCCTCCCATTTTCTCCGTTGCTACTGTAGGGGTTGATCTCATCCCTCCTGTGATGACTCTAAGAGCTTGACTTTGCACCTTGTCCAGCTCCTGCAATGTAGTTTTTGATGCTGAACACCACGCAGTCGACCCGTATTCCAGGTGTTGTCGTATACTCTGTTGATAAACTTTGCTAAGTATTCTCCCACTGGCTCCCCATGTGGTTCCACTTAGCTTTCTCATGATGGCTATTTTCCTTTTGGCTTTTGCTACAGCTTTTTTGATGTGATTTCTTCATGTCAGCCTGTCATCAAATGTTACACCAAGGAATGTTGGTTCTTTATCTTCTCTTAGGGACGTTCCATTTATCTGGATGATCCAAGCCTTTTGTTTCGGAGAGAGGGTAAATAGAGTGGTGCTGCACTTGTCAATATTTATGCTGACACACCATCTATCCGCCCATGCAACAAATGTATCTACAGCTCTCTGTAGCAATATTGTGGCCAATTATGCATGTTCATTTGTGCTCCACGTCATCAGCGTACATTGCCGCTTTAATTCCATCGGGTAGATTAGTAACAAGATCATTGATGAAGATTATAAATGTGTGGGGGACAAGACTCCTCCCTGCGGAACACCGTGACGCAATAGTACTTTCTTGCTCTTGAGACAGTCTATCTGTACTGGGCTCTTCTGTTGTACAAATATGCTTTCACCCATTTGTACATTCTTCCATTGACTTTACAGTTTCTCAGTTTCTTCATAAGACCTTCTTCATATCCATGCCGCAAGTACCAGCTTCTTCTCTTGGAATGCATCCTCAATTTCTTGAGAGAGATAGGTTGTCTAATCTTCCGTATAGTAGCACTGCCTAAAGCCAGCCTGTTGTGGCACAAGGATGTTTTCACTTTCAATGTACCACTGTAGTCTGTGATTGATGACGCGTTCCATTGTTTTGCAGAGACAGCTGGTGAGGCTAATTGGTCTGTAGCTGGAGGAAATGGAACTATCTTTCCCAGATTTTAGGAGGGTATCATGATTGCTTCTCTCCAGGCTTGTGGAACACTGCCTAAGTTACAGGTGTTATTGAAGATCTGTAACAGCTTTGCTTTGGCCTCTGTTCCTAGATTTCTAGTCATTTCAATGGAGATTTCAGAATCTCCCAGTCTTCATCTCCCCCGCCTGGCGGAAACGACCAGGTACGACTGTGAACTGGACTAACGGTTACTACGCAGGTGATGGCCAATGGTCAGCGTGGTACACGAAGACCACGAAAGCGGAAAGCCGGGCCAACGAAGGATCACTGCTGGTAGCGTCAGACAGCCTAGGACTTCGAGACATGACGGACGTGAAAGAGTGTTGATATGTATGAGTCGATGCTTGATGGGCGAAAGCTGTATGCTTTGTTGAGTAGAGTAAAGATTGATGAGGTCGTATTCTATTGTATAAATTCTATTGTATTTATGCATTGATATATTGCAGTGTATGTTTCTGGAAATGGCATTATCGCTAACTTTGAGCGATGCCTGATATGACTGCGTTTTGAGAAGTGCGATTAAAGTGTTTGAGTTATATCGCCGAGTGTTTGTACACTCATTGTGTGTGTGCAAGTGTTTCACGCCTGTTAGTGAATATGAGCCTTTGGTCATCTAAACAAGACACTGACAGGAGATACCATCAGCTCCTGGTGACTTTCTCATTTTCACTTTTGATATGGTTAGCTCCAATTCATTGTTTGTGATAGGTGCCTCCATAACCTCATGTACTATTTCCTTCTGTCCTCTATGTTGCCATTTCTCTCAAATCTCTTGTTGTTTCTCTGGACTAATTTCGATATTGTTATCTTGTGCGAATGAGTCCGCAAAATGGTCAGCTGCTTGCTTTCCTGTTAAGATGTTTCCGTCTTTATGTAGTGCAATTTTTGAGTTTCTCCCTGAACCCTCTTCGTGAAGCTATTTTATTAGCTTCCACAACTTGCTTGTGTCGCTTTCAAAGTTCAGTGACTCTGTTTTCTTCTGCCAGCTTTTCCGTCTAGCCTGCAGCTGGGCCCTTTGAAATTTGGCTTTTGCGTGCTGGTATTTATTGTGGTGTCTTTGGCAGGGGTTGGCTTCTGCTTGCCTTCTACACACTTCCACATCATTATGCAACTGTTTCAGTTCACTACTCCAGTAGGGTTTATAATGTTTACGGGCTCCTCTTGGTACTGTTTCTCTTGCTGCCTGTAGTATGCATTTCCCAAACTCTTCAACTACTTTATTTATGTCCCGCTCAGTGTTCAGGTTTCTAACCAGTATGCTGGTGCGAAGCTTATACATTGTCCAGTTTGCTTTCTTGTAGTTCCACTTCGAGAAAGTGCTGCTTTCACCGACAAGCTCATTTTCTACTGTTAGAAAGACTGGTCGATGGTCACTGCCACTTAGCTGTTTCCCAACAATTTTTTTAATGTTCCACTCCAGGTCTCGTGAATGAAAAGCCAGGTCATGTATAGTTGTAGTGTGCCATGATCTCGAGTAGAAGGTATGTGGGTCAGACGGCTTGTTAATCATGATGAGTCTATTCTCATCTTGCCAGTCTTCCAGTCTCTCTCCTCTCTGGCCCATGTGATCATAGCCCCAGCTCTGCGAGTGGTTGCAGCTGGAAGAGCGTGCATTCACCAACAGTATGTGATGGTGCTGGGTACCGAGTTGGCTAGCACATGTCTACACAAATCTCACTCCGATAGATGGAATCCTTGTGCATGGCTTTAACGACCCGAACACTAATGCATCGGACTTAACAACTGTGTTGAGTTTAAACAACGCATCTGAATAAGATTCACAACCAACCAAACAGCCAAATCAACCAATATGGATTTATTGCAACGATAGATATGTTATCATTCCGTGTTCATTTAAAGGCATCATTATCATGTTCAATATCATCATATACCTTGCCAATTGAAGTAGGCGTTCATGTCACTTCACAGATCTCGATCATCGGTGTTGTGGTTCAACCATGCTAAGGATATTCCTTTATGCCAACATCTCAGTCCATCCATCATGATTTCTCTCGGTCTGCTCTGTCTCTTCTCCCAATGATCTGTCAAGTCGCCAGAATATTTGCCAGATCATTTCTTCTCATTATACCTCTCTTCTCATTACATGGCCAAAGAACGTTGTTCACCTGTATATTTTTTGTTTATAATTCTATATAATGTTCTGAAGGTCTCCGTGGCTAAGGGATTTCGGACGCGATTCGTAAGCCCACTTACCCGCGTTCGAAACGCAGCTGCGATCGATTTGGCAGCAGACCGCGGTGTGCTGTGTTGGTATGGGAGCCGTCGTTCAGAAATCAATGGTAAACTACTGAAAATAAACTTGCCAAGACACCAACAGCAGCAGTAACATGCTGGTGTTGACAGCGATGTCCTGTTAATAGGATGTGCGAAAAAAATATATGATGTTCTAATTTCGTTACGTTCCTTTAGTCAATCGTTGTTAGTTACTCGGACAGCCCAATGCATTCGCAACATTCGTCTCAGGAACCACATCTTTGTTACTTTTAAGCTCTTCTTAATGTGTACATTCCCTTTTCATGACCCGCTGCCATACAGCAAAACAGGCTCTATATAAAACATCAGAACTCTCTTTCTGCCATTTTTAACGTCAGTAACTTATGCTTAAGATATGTTTCTTTCTTTGAAATGCAATCTTTGCTCCGCCCATTCTGCTCTAAATTTCTGTCAAGAATAATTTTTGTATTTTAATTATTGCATTGTATCTACTTTTCACAATCACACTATATGGTTCTTGACATTTTTATCTGATTTTAGAATGTCTTTATTAAGTCTAACGTTCTCAACCTTTTGTTTCCCTCTCTTGGCGTTCTCTTTATTTTTTTTTTTTGTCGACATTGTGGGCAATGATCACTGTTACAGTCAACACCAGGTATTGTCTTCGTATTTATTATTGCTTTACTAACATCCTTTATTAAACAATTTGTAGTCAATTCAATTGAATGTTTTCTTAACGAGACTTTTCCATGTCTAAATCGGAATGTTATGGTGATTTAGCCATTTGGTTCCAGCTAACTTATAAATTATTTTCTCCATTTTATCAGTTGTTTTCCTCTGTCGTTTCTTGCTTCTAAACCATAGTCACATATTACATTTTCCTATTTTCCCTTCCTTTCTTTTGTGTTGACATCTCCTAGTATTATTTGTATGTCTTGTCTTTTGTTGTTTTTTTTTTTTATTTTTTTTTTATTTTGCTTTTGTTTGTGTGAAGAATCACCATGTCTACTTCACTACAAAATGTATTTATAGACGTACCGCGTCAATTTACTCCAATCGTTTGATTGTGTAGTTTCTCAGCCACTCTTACAAAGACAGTATACACATGCAATCATCGATTTCTGTATGCTGCGTTAAAATACATTAACATGCACATAAAATATGACTGGCACGTTGAATCCTTGGTGCCAACACAGAACTCCGTGAGAACCAGCACATGGTGTCAGCCGACAGCTAGAAGAAAGCCGATTTGACAGTCTGAAAATTTACAATCGACCGGTCTAGCGCCTAATGAGAAAAAGATTTCCGTTTGTGAGGAGGTCCTCTTTGAAGGTTAAGCCTCTGATAAGTGCAATGCTGACGGAAATTGTTGTTGTTTGTTTCTTGATCCTCCATTACTCTTTTCTTTGTGCACTATTCAATAATCATTACTGTCTAGTTTAAGATGAGGGTGGCTATTTTTGATAATTGGATCCTTTGTATATAGTTTTTTCTTTGGTCCTCATGTGGCAGACGTAATTTTCTCTTCTTTCACGTTGTTAAGCAGGTGGAAGCCGTAATATTATTTTCGTCGGCTGTGATTAGCATCTCTATTTTTATTCTACTAAAATCAAATGCGCTATCTCGTAACACTACAATCACAATTTACAAAACACTGATCAGACCAGTTGTGCTGTATGACTCTGAAACCTGGAGTACAACGAAAGGAGACGAAGCCTTGTTACAAACCTTTGAGAACAAAGTTTTAAGACGCATCTTTGGACCCATTAGGGATACATAAAGTGGAGAGTGGAAAAGAAGAAGTAACAAAGACATGTATCATCTGTTTAAGTCCCCGCTAATCACTGGTATCATGAAGGCTAATAGACTACAATGGCTGGGGTATATAGAAAGAATGGAAGACAATAGGGAAACAAAACTCGCTTACACTCAGGAAATAAATGACCGTAGACCCCGAGGTAGACCAAGAAGACGGTGGAGAGATAATATATATACAGACCTACAAGCACTTGGAATCAACGACTGGCAAGAGAAGGTCAACCAGAGAGACGAATGGAGACGGATTGTATCTGCTGCAAAGAACCTCAATGGCTCGGAAAGCTGAAGAAGAAGAAGATCTGACAAATTGGGTATATTAAACGTGTTGGTCAAATTCATTAGCTTGTGTCAATAGAAACATAACTAACATCTTCTTACAACTGTCCGTGCTGTCCCCTCATCATACATGTAGCTGTATATGGCGTGTGACAGTTTACAAGTGTGATATTCAAGAAAGATTAAGACATAGTCAAAGTAATTAAATCTGCCCAGAAATCTAGATTTCTTACTTTTGTACTTATCAAGATTGGCATCAATACAATACTTGACATTTTGGCAGTTATGACATATGTTGGGGATACATTCAACAAAACTTAAACCGCAGTAATAGATAATGGCTGTTGCTAAATACACCCTACCGCGCCAGAATCTTATTATAATTGAAAACAGCAAGGCGTAATTGCATATTCCAAGAACAATATTACCAACATAAAGACTGGATTTTGTTCCTACTTTACGTCTAATCAGCAACATACGCATCCCGCTGCTTAAAGATATCATTCATAAACAGCCAACTACCCATACAATGGGACACGCCGGCACTTGAATGGCGGGTAGTGCAATTATAGAAGTGTTATTTGTATTCCATTAAACAAGATTAATGGCACACAATTTCTGTAACGACTGTCAGGAATGATTTAACTTTATTTGGTTTGGTCTCCTTCTTTGGAAATATTAGACGTTCAGCCTAGAAATACAGAGAGTATTGTGCAGAAATAGGGTGTTCAGTTTATGAACACATAATATAATGTATTGGTCTATGTGGGTAGTGGGGGTGTCCAATAATGGGGCCCTTCCCCTGATTTGACCTTAGCCATAGTGTATGTGTGTGTGTGTTTTTTTTTTAAATGAAAGAAGTGTCCTTTGCTGTAAGATTCGTGGTCGGAAATTAGTTGCCACACTCTGCAGCCATTAAATGGTATGCAAGAGGAGCAGTTATGGTTAGTTGCATATCTTTTACAGGATTTACGTGATTACATGATTTTTACAGGATTTCGAAGGGCCGCAATTATAATCATTCGTAAATTCGACGGTTGAACGTTGCTGGAACATCTCTCAAAAAATTAGATTTCGAAATTTTACACGACGTTGAAGTAAACATCAGCATTGTTTGCTAGTTCGGTAATTTCTTGACTAATTTACTTTCAGTAGTTGCAATTGCTTTCTAAACGACCAACATTCATATCTTTGTTTGGGAAACCAACGCAAGGCGGTCTAAGAGAAGCAGTATAATTGACTAATAAAAAAAAAGAATAACAGATTAAAAAGAAATAGCTTCAATAAGCTTGAAAAGTGAGACTACCTGCAAGCATACATGAATGTACGTATCAGACATGTGCAAGATTATCGTCAACGTGGATCAGTTGCTGGTTTGTTATGTATGTATGGACAAATCAGAGCATGGACACCAACCTTACAATGAACGATTATGTGATAATTAATTGTTACTAAACAAATGTAATTCTCAATTTATTTTAGCTCATAGAGCAATCGTCATTACCAATATATGTGCTTCAGTGCGCAAGTAACATACTTTCATAAACGAATGTAACAAATTTCTGTTATTTACTTATACTTACAATTGAATCACGAAACACAGCAGAATAAACAGAGAGAAGTCAATAGTTTTGCCACTCCTCAAACAAAACTATTTTTGCTTGGTTAAAGTCGCGTAGCGGGGACTTGCTGTGGGTAGTGATTAGCCAGTACCATCACATTTATTAGGCCAGAGAGCACGGAGGAATAAGTGGCCAGACGTCACTAGGGAAATATAACTATATGAGGAGGGCATTCTTCAATTCACAAGGCGCAAACATCGCAGGATTTATTACGGCTCCACGGCGAAGGTTTTACGGATGCAATTCGTAATCCCGCATACAGCGTTCAAAACACAGTTGCGGGAGATTTTGAAGCAGACAGCCTTGTGTTAGTTTCCATACAATGGTATGAGTGTCGGTCGTTCAGAAAGCAATGACAAACAACTGAATGTAAACTTGCCAAGAAATCATAAACAGCCAAAAATGCTGGAGTTGACTGCTACGTCCTGTAAAGCAGTGTTTCCCAAACTGACATAAAATTTTCCTTTTGTACCAGGGACCGGTGTAGTAAAAAAAAACAAATTTTCTCCTTGTAATCTGGAATTTTATATGACCTCAATATACATTTTAATATAAATTTAACTTAATTGTGGGTGTTGTCTCGGTGCCCTAAATACTCCATCCATCGTGTGCCATGCCGGAAAGCGTGGACGGTAATGACTCGCCATTTCACTCGATTACTAGAGTCGTGGATTAGCTCAGTGTTCTTGTCTCGGCCATGCCATGTAGCCAAGCCATCCAGGTATTTACTTCTCGGTCTTCCCCTTGGTCTCTTCCCTTCGATCTTGCCAGTTATCACCAAGTTCTCCAATTCATTTCTTCTCATAACATGTTTAAATAATGATGACTGTCTACGTCTAATTTCTCTAATCAATTTACTATTGTCATTTGTTTACTGTAGTACTTGGTCATTTGTTTTTCTATCTCTCAATTGTATTCTTTGCACAGCGCTAAATACTACCCCATAATAGTATTGGATGACGGTTATTTATTTAAAGGTGGTCCCATTTTCATGAGTAGAAATTGCATTGTAGAGATTTACACATCGAATTTTTTTTTCAAATGTCACAATTACATTTAGGTTTTCTTGTAAAGGTGTATATACTCGTATGCACCGACAATAATGAATACCAATATAAAATAAAACTAAAATATATCTTGGAAAACAATACCAAATCAGATTTTAAACAAACTGACTAAATTACAGTATGTTGTAATAAAAATTATTTAATGATCAGCTGCTAACAGTAAATATTTAATGCGAGGGGTGGGCCTGTTTATTATTTACAAGCGTATCAAATCGTGGCTCGATTTTAGACAGCGCTACCCGCAAAGAAGAAAGAATTTCCACACTGTTTCTGTATTTTGTCTTAACAATGCTCATTGACGAAAAAGAAATACTCTTCTTTCAAGTTGTCTTTGTATCGATATCTCACATACACCATCAGAATCGCTATGTTGGCAAAGTCTGTGCTTTCGTCCAGTTGTAATGAAAAAATACTTTGCAGGTGTATCTAACACTTTCACTCGCTCAGACGATTGCAAAACGCATTATAATCGTACGACGAAAATCACGTATGTTCTGCTTCTTATGACAATCAGCAAATTATAATGTGCATCTTTCTCACTTTTTGTCACATAGGAAATAAAAGAAACGCACGTCGTCAACAAACAAATGTCGTCGACCGGGCCGGCTTTTAGTATCGGTCTCAGCTGGTTACTATTTTTAACTTTCCCATTGAACCAATGATTTGCTTCTCCTTAAAAATAAATACTCCTTGGGCTATACGGCTGCAGGCTCAATTTATTTTAAAATTAAATCACCATAAAAACGGTGCGGATATCATGTTTTGAGAAAAGGACAATCTTGTTTTAAAAAGTTCTAAACAATCCACAAAGGAGAAAATATTAAACTTATTTCTTACTTTTCTCAACTCACATTGCGGACCGGCAAAGAAGGGCTCGCGGACCACTCCGGTCTGCGGACCACCACTTTGGGAAGCACTACTGTAAAGGATATCCAACTAACGTTTAGTAGTCAAGAAATAAATGGGGAGAACCGTTGAGGCCACTAAGACGATTACACAAATAGACACACGTAGTATTATTTGGCGCTCACAGAAGAAGGAAATAGAGATCAGAAGACGCACTAGACAACATAAATCTTTGACCACGACCAACTATCGTGCGTCGAAGTACACTTGTTCCTGCATCGAGGCGCCGTCGTCATTTGGAGGCGACAGGTTCGATCCCGGTCGATGACTATTATAGCTTTCAAAAATATAGTTGTCTAGTGCGTCTTCTGATCTCTATTTCCTTCTTCTGTGAGCGCCAAATAATACTACGTGTGTCTATTTGTGTAGTAGTCAAGAAAACCTGTTGATATGGTCAATTGTCTGCCCATTCATTGTGATTTTTCAAATTGGCTTGGTAATCCTGTAAAGGATATCCAACTAACGTTTGGTAGACAAGAAAACCTATTGACATGGTCAAGTTTCTGCCCATTCATTGTGATTTTTCAAATTGACTTGGTACTCTGTTGACAATCATAGTTTTTGATTTTCTTTTATTTATGCTTCAACCATTTTCATTACGTTGTTACTGTAACTGTTTTACTAATTCTGTGTGCCAACAAAAGTGGCTATCTTATGTCGTTTATTATTTAACTCCAAAATTGAGTGCTCACCGTCTCTCGATTTCAATATATTCTCGATATATATTGTACCAGCAAAAACAAAGATAATGCATACAGATAAAACTACTAAGGAGAAAGAAATATATGTTAATAAGGAAACATTGAAGGTGGTGGAAAATTTCGAATATCTTGGGTCATTGATTACCAACAATGACGACACAATGAAATAAATTAAAAGACGAATTTGTATTGCTTTTCAAAGACTAAAACAACTGAATAAATTGTGGAGTGGGACAGATAGAACTACAAACAGATTTTTAAAAGCATGCATCTTTCCCATTGAAACATGCGCCCGTAGACCTGGACACTTACTAAACAAGCTGAACAGCGCATAAATGCCTTTGAATATAAATGTTATAGATGGGTTCTAAGAATATCTTGGATAAAGAAGAGAACACATACATCCATACTGAAAAAGCTAAATATTGAAGAAGGTTAGCTATTAAAGACGATAAAACAAAGAAACTTCAAATATTTTTGTCACTTGAAACGTCACGAAAGGAGAGACCAATAATGGAGTGGTATATGCCTGGGAAGAGAGGAAGGTGAAGACCATGGAGAAGATGGGTGCAGGATGTGGCGGATGATCTCCAGATGGGTGTATCAGACGCGGGACATCTTGCTTATGATCGAGAGGTTTTCCGGAAGGTTGTTATGGGAGCGAGGATCTGCAAACGACATGCTATTGAATAAATGAATGAATGAATGAATGAGTGAATGAATGAATGAATGAATGAATGTATACATAGTGTACAAACATACAATTTAAAGAAAATGGGGCTTAAAGGTGAGACAATAGTTTATCCCAAATGGCTCGGTCTCTTTCAGCAAGGCGGTCTTCGTTAGGGTCGCACAAAGCACTAATTCCGTAACTCCGGCGACGACCTCCAGGAGTCTCCGAGAAAATTACACTAGTGAACTAAATGACAAAGTCCGGAATCGAACCCTCAACATTCGAAGAGAGCAAGATAGTCGGCTAAACCACTTCACCACTGACAATCCCCCTCCCCCTTTTTCCTCCCTTCTTTCCCAGAGATAGACATAAACATAATAAACACCTTTGTCTTACAACTCTCTTCTATCTATACGAAGGGATATACATTTTCCTGACCGTACATTTACTTTGTGTTCTACTCATAAGTATATTATTAATCTTCTGTTCTTGCGATCGAACCCTATTTCATCCAGGCATTTACTTAATTATAAATCATTACTGCATCGATTGCAGTTTTATAGTCTATGGGGCAGAGATAAATACATTTTTGGTCCTATATATTTTTCTGTCTGTGATCTCAAAGAAAATATTGCCTGACGCGTTTCACTTTTCTCGCAAAAGCCAATCTGTTCTAAAACTCCACAATGTCTATCTTATTTTGAAGTCTCTCAAATATTATCTTGAGTATTATTTTCAGTTACCGGCTCCGTGGCCGAGGAGTTAGCAGCTTTCTCCGCTAACCCCGAATACTCTCGTCACGTGACGCGACGAGAATTAGCAGTGGTTTGAATCGCAAAAGTGACTTATGAGAGTATGGAGCCGGTCGCTCAGAAAGTCGTGGCGTGCTGATGAGCGTAATCTAGCCTAGGAATCAACATACAGCTGAAAGATGCTGGTGTTGACCGCAATATCCTGAAACAGGATGGAAACGCGGGAAAAAAAAAAAAAATTTATTTTCAGTTACTGCTCTTGAGACTGCATTTTCTAAACTCTGTGCAATCTTGATGTTTTGGACAGTGTTAAATGTTGATGCTTTCAACATGTGGTAAGAAATGTATAGTGTATATGCCATTGTATAACTTAGAGATTATATCTATTCAAACTGAAACTCAAAATAGTGTCCAATGCAACTCAAGTGCGGTTTCAGTGCAGTTGATTAAACTGAAGTGGATACTGAAGTCCGAATGAAAACACAAACTATGAATAAGAAGCTGGACTAATGGAAAAGACAAGAGCAGATACAAGCGGTCATTTTGACCGAAGTCTGACCAAAGCAAAAAAAATATGGTTAAAATATAAGACAAAAACAAATAAACAAAAGAACACTTGTATCGATAAAGTGTAATAACTGTAACAACTACGTCTTGTTGAGATATGTATTCTGTAATCTATTGTATACTGTGTGTTTGTGTATGTGTGTGTGTGTGTGTGTGTGTGTGTTTACATCGATAAGGATTTCAGTCGAAACGGCCGCTTGCATCTGTGTGTGTTTTTCCATGCGTCCAGCGTAGTCACTTGTGTTTTTATTATTTCAAAACCACCAATGTGGTTCGCCTTGTTCCAAACGTGTTCTATCTCAGCACTGATTCTCCCATCAGAGAAAAACCAATCTTCTTAAGCAAGTGAACCCCTTAGCGTGCCCGAATGATTGATTTTCAATATGGATCTCTGTTTCAATATCTGATCTTGCTATTGTCGTTAGTGTTTTCCTTTTTTGCACTGATTGCCGACGGTGAGAGTTATATCAATCTTTAGCTGCGTATCTATCGAACGTTGCACCATCTCCAGCCAGTGGTGCTGTATACTACCGCTGTGTAGTAATGTAGTAGCCAGCGTGTAAGGTGGAAAGTGCCTTCGTGACATTCAGATCAGGTTGATGATGAATTCTTGAGATTCAGTAATGATTGTCGCACCATTGATTGTGTTCCGCACCCTTTACACAGTCGCCGTATCCCAGATCACAACAACCGAGGATGGATACCCATAAATTTCCTAGGCAATAATGGCGTCTGATGGTTTATTTGCCACATCTATCCTCTAGTGCTAGTAGGTCAAACATACTTATTCGCGCTTTGAGCGCGACGAGGGCCCTGTGCCGTTACTTTTACTATGTTTATTTATCGGGGTGGCGGTAGAGCAATGGCTAGCACGCTTACATGTCGAGTGGCTGGTCACATGGTCGTATGTCCCCGGGGTGGAATTTTCATTCACCTTGGCTCCCAGCTCCATTCGGCCTCAAGTGTGTTACCGGAAGTGTCATGGGAAGTAAAGGCGGTCGGTGTGACATCGACCCTAACATTGATTGACCGACTATCGGTCTAGCAATATAGGGCTAGACCCATATACTCGACACGCCTTGTCCGTGACATTCGCCCTTTGCTGACTTTATCCATGTGTAATTGTGCCAATCATAGAAGGTCGCAAGCCTCTGTTGTTGGTTGCACTTTACGGCATATAACAGAATGACAAGCAACAAGCACAACAAAAGATGTTACACTCAGCCAACGTCAAGCTGACATGAAACTATGCAATGACATTCCAACCCAAAATTAGATGCATCTTTCATGGGGGTAGAACCTGGCGGCGAAAACAGTCAGGGAGTCATTAAGTAAAATGATCTTAGCTTGAAATGCGCAAGCGCAGATTGTTAGTCCTGTGTAAACATCACTTCCCACAAAAATAAAACTTATGTACTCAGCTACATTCTTGATAATGTTGACTCACGTGATCTGTCTATGTTCGTTTTCAGCGCCTCATCTTATAGCTGTCAAATAGCGGACAAATCTTGTTTAAATGCGATGTCGGATGATTAACTCTCTCTCTCTCTCTCTCGTTCTCTCTCTCTCTCTCTCTCTCTCTCTCTCGCTCGCTCTCTCTCTCTCTCTCACTCTCTCTTTCTCTCTCTCTCTCTCTCTCTCTCTCTCTCTCTCTCTCTCTCTCTCTCTCTCTCTCTCTCTCTCTAACAATGACATATGTGTAGGCATGCTATATGGGTATGCAGTTAACTGCATTGTTCAGTACGGCTGCACTTTAGTTACGCCTTTCATACACATAACATATCTCTAAAGACTAATTATATGGAAGAGAGGCAAGAACTATTTTTAAAGAACAGCATACTCAATTTGGGATGCTTGGTAGCGTAGTGGCTAGACGTTCACTTGCAATCCCGGTGGTTGATCCACATCGAGGCGGATTCGAATCTTTAAAATTGACATGTGCTTCAGAATTTGATTCGGACATAAGATCCGGGCTCAGTAAGGAAACCCCATCATTAGTCTGTGTCAGATCACTGTAGACGAAGAGTCCCTCAAGGACAAATTGTATCCCATGCTTGGTTTCGTAAAGGATGACGTCAGTCTACAACGAAATCATAAAGGCTTCTGTTTTCTATAATAAAGCTAAAGAGACTTTTAAAAATGTGTCGGGTCGATAAACCTTTCGGCTGGTTTCAGTAACCAAGATTGCCATCTACGGACGCCGCAGTCTGACCTAGATTGATCCGGTCAAAACATATGCCGAAGATTAGACAAAATGGCGAGAGACAGTTCGGGTTGAGTCTGGTTGATTCCTGTTTACGAATTCGTTTGAATCCTGTCTCTGAGGGGAAGCACCTAATAAGAGCAAAACTCCTGAATAGAATTTTCTCGAGTACAGAGCATTCGTTTGACTCCCATCATTGGTGAAGTTATAGCCAGTACTCTTGTATCATCATCATGTGGTGGGGCAGAGACCTTGCGCCGATAAACTAACACCCATACCGTTTGCTACGGATCGGAAGTCGCCGAGCTGTGAGAGTGTTATTTAATCCCATGACCTGTGAAACATACCCGGGTGTGATCGGCTGTGTTATCTTCATATCTACCTTACCATTTTTCCTACGTTAACTAATGTATTCATAGCAGTCTCGATACACCCACACATATCCTTTGTGGTTTGAAGGAATAAGATCGTCTGGGTTGTCTTTAACTACACACAGGACCCTTATACGTACGCGAGGGAGATATGCAGTGAGGGTCGTACTCCCACAAACCCTCACCCCCCCCCCACAGCCCCTATAGGCAGTGAGGGTCGTACTCACACAACCCCTCTTCCTCAACAGCCCTATAGGCAGTGATGGTCGTACTCACACAACCCCTCTCCCCCTACAGCCCTATAGGCAGTGAAGGTTGTACTCACACAACCCCTCTCCCCCCACAGCCCTATAGGCAGTTAGGGTCGTACTCACACAACCCCTCTCTCCCCCCCCCCACCCCACAGCCCCTATAGGCAGTGAGGGTCGTACTTACACAACCCTTCTCCCCCCACAGCCCATATAGGCAGTGAGGGTTGTACTCACACAACCCCTCACCCCCCACAGCCCTATAGGCAGTGAGGGTCGTACTCACACAACCCCTCTTCCCCCCCCCCCACAGGCCTATAGGCAGTGTCACAGGATAAATAAACTTGTCAGTCGATCGATGACAACCAGGCCCGACATTATTTTGCTAACACAATTGACTCTTTTATGGTGAACAAACTGAGGAAAATACGTCGGTATAATTTTCTGCACCTGGTCGACAGTGTGTATGAGATCAAAGGGAGTCACGTCGAGTTGTCTACACACAGTCGACAGTTTGATGACAGGATGTTGTTCGAGAGGTGTCTATTGGCAACATTTATCTACAAAACGGGAGTTGGCCGTTGAAAGTAATGGACAGATGTCTGCTAGAGGTCAGAAGGATTCTGTAATGGGAGAAAGGTCTCTGGCTCACAGACAACCCGGATATTTGTTGGATGAGACAAAGAACTCCCCAGATGAAAAGGAAACTTGACAGCTAATTGACTCTGGTTAGTCTGGAAACAGGAGGACAAAGCCAGATTCTGGACTGATTGGCGTCTGGACTTTCTGGTGACTCACTCAAGCACCCATATAAAACGCAGTGCAGTAAACAGGTAGAGGGAGTCGAGAAAAACATCCTGAAGTGTTAGGATTGGGGATTATTCCGAGTTGTGTTATATTAGAGGGACTGGGCTGTCTTAGTAGTGATTGTTATCCGCGGACATAGATCCAATCGGATTGCCTAGTTTCTCGAGTAACAACAGGAATAGACATATGGTAGGCAATTAATTATATCTAACTTAAGAGTATGATTAGGAATAGAGTACAGTACTGTGCGGTGATATAATGTATTATGATTAGTGATAGAATGTTCTATAAGTGCGGTGCTAGAAAGTATCATAGGAGCGTCGGCACTAGTATTCTATTGTGTGGCTTCAAGTAGCTTGTGTTATATATCATTTTACTCGGGAAGTTGAGGACAATGTAGTGGAATAATAATTAGAGAGATTAAGGATGGTTGAGAGGGAGGAGGGGAATGTGTAATGGTAGGATCTTCCAGTAGGGCATCTGCTGGGTTTCTACCCGTTCCTTTAGTCTTTCCTGGTGTTGCCATGTCTCAGATCATATGATTGAGTTATTTGGCCGTATGACAGAGATCGGATCTCTGTTATAGATCTGAGTGCTGTTATTGGCCTACACTTGCCTAATTCTGGCCAGGACTGAGTTGCCCTCACCATGATGTTATCTGCTCTACAGGTTCCATGTACAGTTCCCCTTGAGTGTTCCACTTGAGTGTGCGATGATTTACTACGAAGAAGCAGGTTCAAAGTTGTATACAAGGAGGGCTCAGCATCTGAAGACAGAGGTTGCTGAGAGGCCGCTACATAGGGCTTATACCCAAGTTGGTTAGCGGGAACCTGGCTTCTGCTGAGCAGGATATGTTGACGAGATTGAGGTTTAGCCAAGTGATAGATGTACCAATAAACAGTCAGAACATTGCATTATTTATACTGATACCCAGAACAGTTAGATTGTGGTGTTAATATGAGGAATCTTTAGAACCAGTGACTCTAGATCCATTAAGATTTCTCCATTAACAGTGACAATAGGATTAGAATTTCCTGATTAACAATCCGTTAAATAACCAAGGAAGTTCATAGTGTGAATCAGACTCTAATTAGACAGTGTTTGTCAGGGGTGTCCAAGCATCCTGGTGGTTCCAGAGACAACGGAGGAAGTCTTCACGTGACCGGAGGAGCATCACCTGGGTGAGGCTACTTGTATGGGATACCTGGTGCTGGTGTGTTTTCAGCACAGGGATGAGAATGAATATCCTCTTGAACACTGATCTGAGTCTATAGACGATTTAGAATACCCGTCACACATTCTACACCTTATACACACATACACTTCTCCTACATATACTCTTTGCTTTAATAAATTTCTTGTTTTTATTTGTTGAAGCGAGAGTTGTCAAGTATGTTATGTTGGGGAAGAATGAGAGGGGGCATGATCCAGGGGTGAGTAAGAGTGAGAGGAAGGTGTCTTCAGATTGAGGGAGTGTGTGGACGGAGTCTGCTGGATTTCTCCAGAATAGAGATATTGAATTAAAAATAATGTGGGTGTTGATTCTCTTCACTCCAGGGACGACACTAAAGTGGTAAAGAAGAACAAGTAACTAATACGACAGTCATTCTTTACACACACACGACAGGCAGTGAGGGTCGTACTCACACAACCCCTCTTCCCCCACAGCCCCTATCCTTTTAATATAACGGGGAATGCTGACCGGAGCTGCCATGAGATGCTCACACAACCTGTTCTGCGTAACTAAGTGCGCTAATCTGTGTTGTCCTATTACATACATTTACCCTTGTTGGAGTGACAGTACGCTAGTTGGAATGGTAATTATATAAATATAATGGTCAATCGTTTATATGGACTGGCACACCTGGATTGTTAGTTTTCCAGGATCCCTAATGTTCAGCTTTTGACAAAGATGCTACCCACCTCAGTGGCATCCAGGGATTGAAGACTTTTATCTACACCAAGGCTACCCCAAAGAAGTCTCCACCAGAGAAAACCAGCTGACGGATACCCCCACACACACAGCCAGAGAAGGTTCCCTATCCAGGTGATGACCGTTTAGTGTCTCGGGGAGGAATCTGACGACCATCAGGTGATCCCTTGAAACCTACTCATACCACGCTAGTGACGGTACATACCTGACTCCTGGGTTTGATGGCGACGCCTGTTGATGCTGACCACGTGATCAACCTAGTGCCTATCGCTCTCTACAATCAAGGGCCCAGCACCACATGTTCAGTGTGCCCTCAGCCGTGTAAAAGGGACCTATACTTTACATAAGCCCGCTCTATGGCCAAGGGGTTACGGACGCAACTCGTAATCCTGCATACCGCGCTCCAAACACAGCTGAGGTCGAATTGGCACCAGACCTCCTCGCTTTGGTTTTTATTAAATTGTGTGAGTGCCGGTCGTTCAGAAATCTATGGCAAACTACTGAACGTAAACTTGTCAAGAAATCACAAACAGCTAAACACTGCTGGGGTTGACTGCGATGTCTTATAAAGGATATGCAACTAACTTGTTTTTAAACTTTACATATAATAATAGACAGGCAGACAGGCAGACAGGCAGACAAGCGGCGAGACAAATATACAGGCAGGCAGAAAGGCAGGCAGGCAACAGACAGACAGACAGACAGACAGACAGACAGACAGACAGACAGACAGACAGACAGACAGATTAAAAGGCGTGGATTTATTATTTTGCGCTACTGTTTCTCTAGAGGAAAAAGACAAACAAAAAGAATGTTAGAGTGGGTGTGAAATGCCACAACATTGCCCTGAATGTTATTATAAATTCAAGTCAGCGTACACGATGTTTTGATAACTGAGGTCGTGGCGGGGACGATGAAGAAGAGGTTGCCATGCGATGTTTCTCCCAGGAATATACAATATCACCGCCACGTGTTGCACTGATTGTTACTGGCGATTACCGTGGCATGGACGGTTTTGTCAGCGGGGAATTCCTGGATGTTGATACTGATAGACGTGCCACTGCCTGCTGGTCGTCATGTTGCTAGCTTTATTTGCTCTTTTCTTGAACATACCAGCAATTTTTTTGTTGCATGTCCTATTTACAGGACATCACTGTCAACACCAGCATTTTACTGCTGTTGATGTCTTGGCAAGTTTACGTTCGGTAGTTTGCCACCGCTTTCTGAACGGCCGGCTTCCATGCCAATTCGTTAAAACCCAGCGCAACGCGGCCTGCTGCCAAATCGCGCGCAGCTTTGTTTCGAGCAGGGGTAAACGGGATTACTAACCGCGTCCATAACCAATTCGCCACGGAGAACGACTACCAGCATTTACAGCTACATAATTTACAACTATCCCATGGCGAATTATTTCATTCTTTGATAATATTATTATCAGTTGTGAGCTTTGCCAGCTGGCCGATGTGATCCCCACAAATCCCTTCTGATAGGAAACATTAGACGTCGACAGTCAAAATTATTGGTCATGTCTATGAAAAGAAATAAATTGGAGAACTTGGTGACAGCTGGCATGATCGAGGGGAAGAGAACAAGGGGAAGACAGAGAAGTAAATACCCGGATGGCTTGGGGCATGGTAGAGACAGGAACACTAAGCTGATCCACGACTCTGGTGATCGAATGAGATGGGGAAGCATGACCGCTCATGCTTGTCGGCATGGCACATGATGAATTAATGAATTCACAATTAGGCAATAAATGCTGAAGTTGATTGCATCATCCTGTAAAAGATACGCAATTAACTTGATTCACTAGCATTTATTTAGCTCTCTCCATGAGCTCCCATAATTCATCTGTGCTCCACATGCACCAGTTAATTCATGTTTATAGTTTATTTATAATTATTAGTAATTTTTTAGTATTTATTAGTAACTTTGTAGTCCGTCTCCGTGTATCTGAGACATACAATAGATCCTTTCTTAGATCAATATACAAAGCTTCATTCTAGATTTAATTTCTTACGATGTGCATACATTTCATAGTGCTATGATGGCTCCTCTGGCTTTATTTGTTTGTTTTTTACATTCCTCTGCCTTCTCTAATTCATCAACATCCTCATGAGTCATGCCGATAAGCGTGGGCTGTCATCGTTTTGCCATCTCACACGATCACCAGAGTCGTGTCTCAGCGCCGTGTTCTTGTCTCGACCTTGCCACGTAACCAAGTCATCCAGATATTTACTTATCTGCCTTCTCCTTGTTCTCTCTTCCCCCCCCCCCCTTTAACATTGCCAGTTGTCACCACGTTATCTTATTTATTTCCTCTCATATAACGTGTCTAAAATGTTGAATGTCTACGACTAATTTAACTAATCTATTAATGATTTTCATTTGTTACTTGCAGGACTTTCTCATTTGCTGTTCTGTCTGTCCTTGATATTCTCTGCATTTACCTCTGAAACCACATTTCCACTGCCATTAGATGTTTTTCAGATTGTCTACGCTTCACATGCATATAAAATTATAGGTTATATGTAGCACATCAACAATATTTTTCTCTAATTACACGTTGACTATTTCCCATGTAACGTTCCCCTAGATCTATTAGCTTGCAAGTATGCTCTCTTCTAACAATATTCACCAGTTCACTTTGATGTTTTCATTAGGCCCGTTATTCATATTGATCAAATCACATACTACAGCTGATTTCGATCAGAAAAAACATATGCACAGTAATAGACTGTTCTCTGTAAACACGATTTGTTCATAAACAGATAAATGAGCAGTGGGCTGATATGTTTCTCATTTTGCCCATTCTGTACAAGATTGATCGGGTCTTCATTGTGACATGCTATTGCCGCGACTATATGAAGTTATTGAAGTCACTGATAATTCTTGATTGGTCAATACTCGACGATGGATGAAGTATTTCCTACCTGTCATGTCTGAGAAATTGCTGGAGCTCTTATCTGTTCGAATATCGACAACTATTTAGTGGCAACAAAAAAGTTGACTGTCTAGATCTAATTTCTCTAATCAGTTTGCGGTTTTCATTGGCCTCTCGTAGGGCTTGATCTTTGGTTAATTTAAATTGGTAATTATAATACGAAGAACAATAAAGAAAATAAAATGGAAATTGGTGAATAACAGTATGGATTTGTGGAAGGAAACGGTACAAACAATGCAATATATGCATTACGAACACTAATATAAAGATTAATAGAGACACGAAAGGATATATATATATACGCTTCATAGATTATACCAGGGCATTTGATTAAGTAACATATAAGGAACTGATTAACATGTTGGAAGATATCAACATTCATGGGAAAGATCTCAGAATAATAAAGAATATTTACTGGAATCAAGCAGCAGCAATTAAGATAGGGCAAAAAGAGGGCAATTATGAACAAATAAAGCTAGGAGTGAGGCAGTGATATGTTTTGTCACCTGATCTCTTCTACCTCTACAGAGAAGTAATAATGAGAGAGATCAAAGAGAAGCCAGGAATACTAATCGGGGGTTATAGTATAAAAAATTTACACTATGCAGATGAAACAGTATTGGTGGCGGGTAATGCAAAAGGTCTATGACAATTGTTGGACATTGTAGTAACTAAGAAAGGACTCGTTCTTGGAGTAAACAAGAAAGCACTCTCCTTAAATATAAAGAAAACAGTAATAATGGTAATATCAAAGAGAAAGGTGACACTAACATGTGAAATGAAAATAAAAGGGAAAATTCTTAACCAAGTGGATACTTTTCAATACCTAGGGCATTTATAACATCAGATGGAAGATGCAAAATAGAGGTTAAGAACATAATAGGGAAAGCAAAATCTGCATTTCAGAAAAAAAGAAAAGTATCTTATGCGGTAGGTTACTATCATTGAATGTACGAAAGAGAGTGCTGAAATGCTATATAGAACCAGTTTTGCTGTATGACAGTGAATCTTGGAATGTAAATGAACAAATTAGGCAGAACTTGGAAGCAATAGAGAAGTGGTTCATGAGACGAATATTGCGAATTCCTTGGACTGCCAGAGTAACTAGCAACGATTGCCTGAAAGAGACTAATGAAACAACATTGTAGACAACAATAAGAAAGAGATAAACATCTTTCTTTGGTCATGTGATGAGGAGAGAGGCGTTGGAAAACAATGAGACAACTGAAAGGATCAATGGGAAGAGAGGCAAAGGTAGACCAAGAGAAATGATGCTGGGTGGATTCAGACGGTGGTATGGAGGAATATCATCAGCAGAGTTGACCCTGAACACCAAAGACCGAGATCTGTGGAGAGACATGAACGCCTAAGCCAGCTGGCAGGGCACATGATGATAGTAAATCCCAAACTTGTGTTACTGTTGGTGTACGTTAGAATGCGTTGTCAAGCACTGTATGTTTTCTGTGTGAGAAATAATTTCCGCCTCGCGTTTGTGACATGATTGTTTTTCTTAGACATCCGCAGTGATATGATTTATTCATAATATTAAGGGGTATTAGTCCGCCGCCTACTTCCCCTCCTCGAGAACGTTTTATTGACAATTATTGCAAAATGTAGAATGTTAGATGCTTCGTATGTAGAGGTTCTGATGTACTCGCTCTGGTTAATACTTGTGTACTACAATGCAGACAGACGTGCGCCGCTTCTGCAACTGTGTTGTATCTTTCAATATGTTATATATTTACTGACAATTTACTCTTGAAGGTTAGTGCATTAGTCATTTAAAAGTTCATACGAAAATCTAGTCTAGCACTCTCATATAACAATGTGTTCATAAATACCTAGGTTATCTCCCTTAAGAAGGGGAACAATGCTATTATCACTGTTATTATAATGATGTTGGTTGTTATATATATATATATATATATATATATATATATATATATATATATATATATATATATATATATATATATATATATATATATTGATTAATTGATTTAGGAACCGACATCACAGCATTCGGGGCATTCCCAGTTCCCATAAGCGCTCCGTCCCCATCCTCAGAAGCCAGCGAAGAGTTCCAACCCCAATAGTACCAGTAGCAATCTGATTATATGTGCGTCTCGCCCTCACTATTACTTCGCTAGCCCCTGAAGGATGTGTCAAGCGTAGAGCACGTGCTCCGTAGCCCCGGCGACGATTCCCTATATATATATATATATACGTGCTGTTTATATATATATATATATACTAGCAGACCCGGCCCGGCTTCGCCCAGTCCCTGGTGGGGAGCACCTCATTTAATTCATATAAGTAGTCATATAAGCTCCCGTTCCAGTTCCTGACTGACTGTCTGTCTGTCTGTCTGTCTGTCTGTCTGACCCGGCCCGGCTTCGCCCAGCTCCTGATGGGGAGCATCTCATTTAATTCATATAAGTTCCCGTTCTCGACTATCTGTCTGTCTGTCTGTCTGTCTGTCTGTCTGTCTCTCTGTCTCTCTGTCTGTTTGTCTGTCTGTCCCTCTCTCTCTGTCTGTCTGTCTAATCATTTATTGGTTGCGGTTAGAACAACCTTAGATAAACGAAGACCAACTTACAAAAAGCATTAGAAAGAGCACTTGAAAGATCTTTACATATTCCCCCAACAATTAACTTGGGTAAATGGAGCGGCGGCAGCAGCAGCAGAAGAAGAAGAAAAAGAAGGAGTAGGAGGAAGGAGGAGGAAGAGGGTGGAGGAGGGAGGAAGAGATAGGAGGAGGAGGGAGGAATAGGAGGGAGGAGGAGGGAGGAGGAGGGATTAGGAGGAGGAGGGGGAAAGAGGAGAAGGAGGAGGAGGGAGGAGGAGCGAGGAGGAGGGAGGAGGAGGAAGAGGGAGGAGGAGGAAGGAGGAAGAGGAGGGAGGAGGAGGAGGAGAGAGAGGATGTATTAGGAGGAGGGAGAAGGAGGATGGAGGAGGGAGGAGGAGGGAGAGGGAGGAGGGGGAGGAGGAGGGAGGAGGAAGAGGAAGGCTTAACACAAACCCAAAGAATATCATATGATTACGAGTATAATAATCCAGCAACAATGGTGGAAGAAGAAGAAATTAAAGCATTTTGCTAAATTCTTTTAAATTCTGCTTAAAATATTCATACAAATGATGTAATATCAATATTATATCGTAATGTCAATGTGTATATAAAAAGAACAACAGAATTGAAACAAGTGGTCAGAAAACACAGTATAAAAAAATGACAAAAGAGTATGGGATAAATTTACAGCTTTCTTCGTTGAAAATGTACTGATGACAATTCAACAACATCCTGGAAGGCTATATACTGGACATACTAGACATAAAAAAGTCTTTATAAAAATAGAACATCAATGGAGAACAAGCATACAACAGCCAAAACCTGACCAAATGTTGACTGTGGTAGTGACCGTTGGCTATTGGTGGCTATACTTAGAGATAATCTCAGAAAACTGAATAGAAGACCAAAACCATTCTAGTTAGTTAGTTAGTTAGTTAGTCGCGGTTCCAACTTCGCAGCAACGGGTCGTCCCCATTATGCTCCGTTCCTGTGCCAGTAAATATCACACGAAATGTTCCTCACTGCCCTATATGAAACGTGGAATAGACGGGAGTCTTGACAAGCCAACAACCCGCACAAGTACACTATGCGTAACGCCGCCGTCAGAATGCCAACACAAAAGTCCTCCACGGAAAATGCACTTCATCGTCGATGGAAGCGGCAGTCACTAGAAAACGAGCAGCCACACTGCATTAAAAATTGAGAGGATCGACTTTGTTTCCCCAGGATTTAACCCATATGGCTCGATCCCTTTCGGCAGGGCGGCCCGCTGAAAGCATCGCACATAGCACGAACACCGTAGCTCCAGCGACGACCCCCAAGAGTCTCAGAGAAAAATGCACTTGTGAAGCGAAAAGGCAATCCAGTCAATTCCAAGCGACAGGCCGACCGCCATCGTTCCGAACATGCAATTCACGCTACAACAACCGCGGACAGATGTAAAAACATTCCAAACGAAATTCACAGCTAACAGTGTCGCGCCACGCACTCAACTCAGGAGTAGGGCGACAGAACCACGCTCCACCAGTCCAACATGAGGAAAATGCGACTGCAAACCGTAGCAAGAAGCATAAACACTCCAGAGGCTTGACGATTCAAATGCCTGTCCGCCATATTGGGGACAAGTCTGATATGATGCCAGCAAAATACATGAAAATATGTAATAAAAGTGAATTAAGGGTTCGAAATATTGACGACAGTCCAGGAAGAGATGACAATGGATGAATTAGCCACACGTGCTAGAGATATTGTAGTGTCATTAGCCAAAGATGATGCACCATTTAAACATAAAGGAAGGAGAAAGATCGAATTTATTGCAAATATTAAGTTATGGCATATAAGGCAAAGAAAATAACAGAAATGCATAAGAAATATAAATTCACGAGAAATAGGCAGTGTATAAGAAATCTAACGGGAAATCGGAAAGAAGTTAAGAAGAGAGAAGGTGCAATTCCTACAAGAACAGCGTGCAGTCATGGAAAGCAGCTGAGGGATGGACAAGACCACAAAATGTCCAAACACAAAATAATGACCATAAGCTTCAGAACACTGGCAAATACTATACAGGGCACCAGCTGAATATCTCTAATATAATATAGGTATTCTTTATATATAGAGGGGAAACTGCAGCAAAATACATAAAAATAAGGATGATAAATAAACATGGAAACGATGAAATGCCAATGAAGGGCCATAACCAACACTAGGAGATCGGGCAATGAATATATAACAAGGGAGATAATCAAGATGTCTTAAAATCATCGACTTTAATTACAGTTGGTGGAAACCAAAGTGTGAAATCATGTCAAGCATTAAGTAAAAAAGTACTGGAGCACAAGAATATAGTCAAAGCAAAAGATTAAAAATATATATCCCAATATACTATAAGGGGGGGGGGGGCATAAAATTATGTAGTTAATACAGCCCAGTTGCCTTGATAAGTAACTCCGGCAAAATTGTTTTCAAAATAATCATAGGAAGACTTGACAAGAAAATACAAGGAAACATAAACATAGTATAAGTTAGCTTTAGATGAATAGAGATAACATGTTTACTGTGAGGAAACATGGGGAAATGTCGAGAGTACATTGTAGATCATACGCAGACAGCATACATTCCTTGCGCATGTGAGGCGAAGGGGAAAACTGGAATATGTCGTCGTAACAGAGGGACAATTGGAGGAGGGAGGGAGCGAGAGAGAGAGAGAGGGGGGGGGAGAGAGAGAGAGTAGAGAGAGATAATAACAATATAGAAAATGGAAGTAAACTAATAATGTATGAGCAGTTAAAGCAAGTTTTTTTGTTTTTTTGTTCGCATATCCTTTACAGGACATCCCTATCAACATCAGCATCTATCAGCTGATTGTTGATTTCTTGGCAAGATTACGCTCAGTAGTTTGCCATTGCTTTCTGAGCGACCGGTTCACATACCCCTAAGTTACTGACGCGGCGAGAACCGCAACCGATTCTCGCGCACGTCATGTTACTCACGAAAGTATACGGGATTACGTAGAAAGACGTTAAACCCTAGGCCAGGGAGACCGACTATTAAAGTCCGCACGTTGAGAATAACAATTGTAATGGATGAACGAGCGTATATTAATGATTTAGAAAGGAGATAAAGTACAAAGGTGAGAACAGCAATTACATTAAATAAAAGGACTAATTCATTTACGTTTTGAGGAGTTTAAACACTATCTGAAAGATTAAAAACCAAATTAGAAACACGGAAGTAAAGAGTAAAGCATTTTATTTATTTTTTTTTGGGGGGAGGGGGGGGGGACGTGTTTAAATACAAACTGCCAGAGTAACTATTCTAGTAGATTCACGGAAGTAATTATGTAGACAAGATTGAAAGTACTAACTGTGAGAGCAACAGCATTCAGGCCAGTGGGAGTTTAATGTAACACATATGGCGATATAGCGCAACCGCTGCTTGCAACAGTCAGGGTTGATTGTGTATTTGTAACCATAGAGTCTGGGAATTGTCACTTCACCCAGATTCCAGTATCGCTTCCCAACCCTTGGATTTTCCTGTTCAGAAACCGAGAAAAATGGCAAGGAAAAGGCCATGCTATATAAACAAAGAGGTTTTTCGTTTAGCATTTATTAGGCCTGTCTCTTTCTGAAAATTCCAGTTGCATTTCGCTGAATATTGCCGATATAAATATATTGCTGTGAATAGAAATCAACATCTCGGAAAATCCTAACATTAACAATGATAAACAATAATAACGCATTCGTCGTCTGCCATTCATCTCCAATTGGTACATACTGCTTCAAGCAACTTACGCCAAGCCTTTTATAGACTTTTCATGATTGGGTGGCTTTTACAGTTCAATGTTCTACGGGACAACGTAGCTACACTCACGACAACCCTCATAGTAGTAGCTGACAGAGAACACTGGACAACTCAGAAAGGTCTCACTGTGCCCGTGAGATGGTCCTTGAATCTAATCAGTCAGTCAGTCAATCAATTAGCTTATCGTTAATCGGCAAATCAGTCAATCCAATAATCAATCAGTCTGAACACACACACACACACACACACACACACACACACATATATATATATATATATATATATATATATATATATATATAATGCCAGTCGTTGTGACAAAGGCGTTACGGACGCGGTTTGTAATTCCGCTTACCTGCGTTTGAAACACGGCTGCGACCGATTTAGCAACAGACAGAGTAGAGCTGAGTTTTAACGTGATGGTATGAGAGCCGGTCATTCAGAAAGCAATGATAAACTACTGAACATAAACTTGCCAAGACATCAATAACAGCAGTGCCTGTGTTTACACCGATGTCGATTTTTTTTCCGCGAAAAGTTTTTCTCGGTTTTCATCGGTTGCCTCGGATTTCGTAGGCGTACCTACAGCACCTCGCTACTAATTCTGCGAAAACAAAGGGACCCACAGGTACTTCTGCTCAGTTTCGCGTTGTTTCTCGTTGTGTGAGCACCACTTGCTAATAAGTTTACCTTTTCCCGTTAGCTCCATCTTGGGACCAAAGAAAGTTTCCAGAGCCAGCAGCCCTTCGAAGAAGAATACCAGGAACACGATCGAGTTGAAGAAGAAAATCATTGAAAAATACGACAGCGCATTGAGATTGCTCAATCGGCTGCATGTACGGGAAGTTGTCATCTATGATAAGTCCCATTTTAGAGAAAAGGGAAGAAATAAAGGAGGCTAATGTAGCGAAAATCGTGAATGTGCTAACGAAACACAGATCGTAAACAATTTAAGATGTCGAACAGTTATTATTAATTTGGATAAATGAAACATAGTTAGATGCGATTCTGTTTCGGAAACAATCATTTATGAAACGGCTGGACTGTTGTATGCCGATCTCATTAAGAAAACGTCTGGGACGAGTGCTAGTGTACTTAGTGATTTTAAGGCCAGAAGAGGATTGTTTTAAAAATTCAAGAGGCGCACTAGCACACACAATGTTACTAGGCACGGCGAAGGTGTGAGGTCGGACAAGTCTGGGGTCGAAAAATAGTATTAAACTCTATATTTATTCTCTATGAAATGTGCTTTTATGTGTATTTTGGAGTGTCTAGAACGAATTACGAGTAACTGGATTTTCATTGATTCATTTGGAAATAATTGCCTCGTGTTTCGTCGGTTTAAGATTTTGTCGACTGTTTTCGGACGGATTATCGACGAAACCCGAGGTTTTACTATATATATATATATATATATATATATATATATATATATATATATATATATATATATATATATATATATATATATATATATATATATATATATAAGAAGCAATAACATGTACTTTCATTATATGTGTAAAGATTCTCCAGAAGGATATAGGAGAAGTGGAAGACCCCTTTTCCCGCCGCCAGGGCTAGATGGAGATATCAATCTATGCTAACCTTGTATTTCGATACTCGATGGGTGATGTTGTCAGCATCTTGCTATCACCCTTTACTTCCCAGGATATTTCCTGTTAGCAGATTGTGTCAGCTGCATATGGAATAATAGTAGTCAATGCTCTTTCATTTGGGAGTCTCAGTGGCGCAGTCGCTAGCCCGCTTGCCTGCCAACCCGGTGGTCGACCGTGTATTTCAATCTATATTGAAGCGGATAGTTTTTCAACAAACCTTCTCTCCCAAGTCGTCCAGGCCTAAAAGTGGTAACAGGAAATATCCTGGGAAGTAAAGGGTGATAGCAAGATGGTGGCAACATCACCCATCGAGTATCGAAATATAGGGTTAGCATAGATTGATATCTCCATCTAGCCATGGCGGCGGGAAAAGTGGTCTTCCACTTCACCTATATCCTTCTGGAGAATCTTTACACATATAACGAAAGTACATGTTATTGCTTCTTATAATATTGTGCTTAGTGCTTTGGAGGACTACTGTCTCAAAGTTACAATCATCGAAGCTTACACATGATTCAACAAGTCTTCTGTATTCATGATATATAGATTGCGAAACATTTCATAATAAAAGTCGGGGAATATTTCAAACCCAGCAATAAGAATATAAAACGTTCATCTGCCAGTCAAATCGTGATAGACTGCTGCGATAAGAAAATGTTCCACATCAGAATTCTAGCGGGTGATAAAACACAGCACACCTGGAGAGCGGTTTCTAAATACAGATTTTGGTAAAGATGATTGATTTCACGCGTGGACTGTCTCCATATAATTTATGGGCCAAAGTTAAGAGGTTTGAAATAAATAGACAGATAAGCGTAACCGCGGAGAAAGTGTATGTAATCAGACGAAAACATGTGAACACAGACAACCCCAACATTTGTAGCTTTCATAAAATTTGAGCCACCGGGGATAAAATGCTATATCAGGCATCTAGTTTGCATGATAAATATTCTCTTGAAGGAGTAGAGAAACAGAGATACAAGACATAGATATGAAATGTTGAATCACTTCGTATAATGTTGGAATAGTGTGTGTGTGTGTGTGTGTGTGTGTGCGTGCGTGCGTGCGTGCGTGCGTGCGTGCGTGCGCGCGTGTGTGTGTGTGTATGTGTTCACTCGCTGTGAACTAAAGAGCGTTCTATTCATGCGCTACTATTTCTAGTGCACTGGACTGACTTTTGCTTGTGGATTAGATTTCCTTATAACCAGTTCCTCTCGCTATCAGGCAAATCCAATCCGAATTCTGAAGTACGTGTAATTGACGTCCTTAAGGACGAGAAGTCAAAATTTTAGTCCACTGACCGGTGTATGGGGTTGAACCCGTTACCTCGGAATCAGCACAATGAATGTTTAAGAACGAGCACTCTTATCCATTCGGCCATGCTGATCTCCACTTAATTTATTTTGGTGTGGGGGAGGGGGGAACAGAATTAGACAGATTCAAGACGATTAATGGGAAGAAAATTTTGAAATTGTTCACAAAAGTCATAAATGTAATGGTATTGCTTAATGGCAGTTCATATAAACACTTCATATTTTCTAACATCATCATCAGCATGTGTCACACCGATAAGCGTGAGCGGTAATATTTCGGCATCTTACACGATCACCAGAGACGTGGACAAGCTCTGCGTTATTGTCTCGACCATGCCACGTTAGCAAGCCATACAGGTATATACTTCTCTGCCTTCAATCTGTTCTTTTCCTCTCAAACGTGTCAGTTGTCACCAAATTCTTCCTTTTATTTCCACTCATAAAAATGTGACTGTCTCCACATAATTTATCTAATACGTTTACGGTTTTCATTTATTTATTGTAGGACTTGGTCATTGCTTTTTCTGTCTGTCCATGACATTCTTTGCATTTTCCTCAGAAATTACATTTCCACAGTCATTAAATGCTTTTTAGCTTGTCTGCACTTGTCCATGCTTCACATCCATACAAAAGTACACATTAGTAGTAGGAAAAGTTGGAAACGGCTAGCATATCTGGGCGGTTTATGTGGCTGCCCATAAATCCTTCTATATGGGTTATACCACCCTCCCCCTTTTACTTCGTCACAAAAATAGACCGCATTTGACCTAGTTTGTTCAAATTTCGTGCTCTTTGGTACTTCCGGACTATTGTGTGGGTCTCCGGGGCAGGCGAATCGGGCGGGTGATCGACCGATACGGCGGTTGATCGAACTCTTCGGTGCGGAGATCGAAGTAATTACGATTGACAGATCGAACCCGTGATCGAATCCAAGGTGGTGATCCATTACTTGAGTGTAGAGCAAATCGGACTTTTTCATTTCGCCATTACTCCTACTCCATTCAACTTCAAGGAGAAGTTGTAGTTGGGGTCATCTCCGTCTCAGAATGATAGTCCTGTGTTTACCCTCACATGCATATTAATCCAAAGGTGATTGTTCGCCATATGGGGTAATGGTAAATTAGACTTTATTCGTGTGCAACCTCTCGAAATAAATTGAGATACCTCCGTGGTTTAACATATTATCGAGGAAGTAGGATAGCATAAACATATAATCTTATTAACATAGAAAATGGACTTATTAATACAAGATCTAATATAAATTAGTAATCTAACAGCAAAAATAGGTAGCTGAAATATCATACTTGGTGTATTCTGTAAATAATCTTTAAAGTATAAGAGAATAATATTAATCCAAAGTATTTTCTTTGTCCAGGCCAGGATACATTGTGTCCCTTGATATCTTCCAAGTAAAAATCTTATGCTCAAAACGAATTAATTAACTTAGTTCCCTTGACATTTCTCAACTAAAGGAATGTCAGCGGGCGAGTCAAAACATGTGGAATACTGATAAGAGTGGCAGCTGTCACAGATAATTTGATGGTTATACTGCATTGTCATGCTGTGCATCACGGCTTCTAAAGATGTATACCGCGTGTCTCTGTATATGCATAATTTTGTCCATTGTTATGGCTGGCTTTATATCTCTCTCTTTCTTTCTACCTCTCTCTCTCTCTCTCTCTATATATATATATATATATATATATATATATACATATATATATATATATATATATATATATATATATATACAGTATAAAGTTAACGGGACTGAACTACCCACAAAGGGTGTTCACACATATCATGACACAGCAATATCTTCATAATCTATCCCGTAATATTCACTCCCAGAAGCTCTACATAACTGTGACGCTCAAACGCAGTCAGCGAGGCAAGCCCCGGGCTTATCTTCTGCACTAAAAATTAGTGTTATATCGCAGTGACGGAATCGGGCTCTGAGTGTAACCATTCGTAAACACAAATACATTAGCAAGGTATTTTATGATATTCTCAGAAGCACTACAAAACTGTGACGACCAAACGAAGTCGGCGAGGTAAGCTCCGGGCACGTCTTCTGTTCTAAAAATCACAATTTAAATTTTTTTAATTGCTAAAAAATTCAGAATGGTAAAAGTAAAGAAGGAAACATTTTTAAAAAATTGTGTGTGTGTGGGGGGGGGGGGGAATGGGTGTATGTGGGTGTGTATGCGTGACTGATCCCATTTTCTATTGCATACTGGCCTAGGCGTGATGTAACGACGAATCTAAAGAGTAATGCGTACTCAGAAGACCTGATACCGTGATCACGGCAACCCCCAGGTGACAGGAAAACAATATCACAAGCGACTATATCGCGTTGATAAGCCACGACCTTACCACGTGTTTGTATCAAGGTCAGACATGTCCAGACAGTGCATAATATTCCGCCGATTCAAGAGACTATGTTAGCAGATATCTTGTACAAAACGCCCAGCATTGCTTGTATAGATATACCGTTCTCTGTGAGCAGCAACCAGATCATCATGTGGCAAGTCGCTAATGGTAAGTTGGACTTAGATAAATCTTTCACATTTTCGTTGTGTTTCTCCAAGTAGGCATTCGGTTAACCTAACAATACTAGAATAATACAGGAGATATATGATGCTAGACGCATATAACTGAAGAGACAAGACATTTCGTAATATATCATGGTAGGCTGGGTCTACCTGGAATAAAGAGAGCATTCGAAATACCTATTATCGATAATAATATATGGATTGTTTTAACCGGGGGTATATGTCAGATACAGGGCTATTATTCATAAAATGTATGTCTATAACTCTGTGTCTCCAATAGACACACTACTAGAGGAGTGACTGGCCTAGTGGCTATATTTATGGATCTCCTTCGGGAGACCCGGGTTCGAATCCTCGGTAAGGTGTGAAGTTTTGTTGGCAAAAAGAAAACTCTAACCTGAAAATTTTGCAGCGAATGCACAAGCCAGGTGGCCTTAATTCCCCTGGCTAAAGACACCCCCCCCCTACGTCATATATCGAAAGGTACTATACTGGCAATAAAAGACAGTAACTCTGTTATAGTTCCTTATGTATGTATGTATGTATGTATGTATGTATGTATGTATGTATGTATGTATGTATGTATGTATGTGTGTGTGTGTGTGTGTGTGTGTGTGAGTATGTATGTATGTATGTATGTTTGTTTGTATGTATGTATGTATGTATGTATATATGTATGTATGTATGTGTATGTGTGTGTATGTGTGTGTATGTGTGTGTATGTATGTATGTGTGTATGTGTGTGTATGTGTGTATGTGTGTATGTGTGTATGTATGTGTGTATGTGTGTATGTGTGTATGTGTGTATGTGTGTATGTTTGTATGTATGTATGTATGTATGTACGTATGTATGTATGTATGTATGTATGTATGTATGTGAGTAAGTGTGTGTGTGTGTGTGTGTGTGTATGTGTGTGCGTGCGTGCATGTGTGCGTGCATGTGTGCGTGCGTCTTTACTATTACCATTCTGAAATTTTTAATCTGTTTTATTTATTTATTTAATTTGTGATATTTAGTGCAGAAAATATACTCGGGGCTTGCCTCGCTGACTTTGTTTCGTCGTCACAGTTTTGTAGTGCTTCTGGGAATGACCTTAAATACCTTGCTAATGTATGAGTGGTAACGGATTGCTACACTCGGAGGCCGAATCAGTCACTGTGATATTACACTATATTTAGGCAGAAGTCATATCCGAGGCTTGCCTCGCTGACTTCGTTTGGTCGTCACAGTTTTGTAGTTGTTTCAGGAATAAATGTTATGGGATTATGTAGGTATTGTTGTGTCATGATAAGTGTCAATACCTTTTGTGGGTAGTTCAGTCCGGTTAACTTTATACTGCAAAGCATCTAGATGTTCTTATTAAACAATAAAAACAATAAATTAAACAATAACAATACTGACATCGCAAAGGCATACAGAGAGATAGCTTGATAGGTAGAGAGAGACAGAGAGAGAGAGAAAGAGAGAGACATATAAAGCCGGACATAAAGCTAGACATAAAGATAGACAAATCACGCATACACAATGACACGTGGTATAATCTTTAGAACCTTTTATGCACAGCATGACGATGCAGTATTACCACCCACTTATCTGAGACAGCTGCCACTCTTATCAGTATTCCAAATGTCTTGACTCGCCCGTTGACATTCCACTACTTGAGAAATATCAATGGAAATAGTTCGTTGTGCGCATAATATGCTTACTTGAGAAATAGCAAGGTACACAATTTATCCTGGTCTGGACAAGGGAAATACTTCGCATTAATATTATTCCCTTATACTTCAAAGATTATTTACAAAATTACTAAGTATGATATTTCAGCTAACTAGTTTTATTAGATTACTAATGTATATTAGGTCTTGTAGGAATACGTCTATTTTATGTTTATTAGAATATTTGTTTATGCTATTCTACTTCCACGTTAATATGTTAATCCACGATAGTATCTCAATTTACTTCATGAGGTGGTACACGAATATTGTCCAATTGCAATTACCCCACCCCATATGGAGAACAATCACCTTCGCATTAATATGCCTGTGAGGACAGACCCAGGGCTATCATTCTGAAACCGGTGAGGATTCCCAAATATATCTTTTCATTGAAGTTGAATCGGGTAGGGATAATCGTGAAATTGAAAAGTCCGATTTGCTCTACACCTGAGTAATGGACCACCACCTCTGGTTCGATCTCTGGTTCTATTTGTCAGTCGAACAAGCAACACCTCAAAGAGTTCGATCACCGGCCGCCCCGGTCGATCGCCGACACGGTTTGCCCTCCCTGGAGACCCACACAGTAGATCAGAAGTTAAAAAAAGAGTACGAAATTTGAAAATATAGGTCAAATGAGGTCCGTTTTTTTTTTTGACGAAACAAGGTGAGTGGTATAACCCATATAGAAGGATATATGTATGGCAGCCCACATAAATCACCCAGAAATGCTAATCGTTTCCAACAGTTCCTACTACTCACGTTGAATTTAGCACCTTAACACTCTTTTTCTCGTTTCAAATGACAATTTTTTTATTGGTCAGCATGTTTTCCATCTTGCAAAAGGTTACCTTCGCCATGGTGATTCTTGTTATAATCTCGTCAAGGCATATCCCGTCTAGTATTATGACTGTACCGAGATAATTGTACCGATTCACTTGTCTAGGAATATTCAAATTTACTTGTACATTACATTGTGGTATATCCTTATTCCTAGTGACTACCATATTCTGTGTCTTCTTACAATTTAATTCTAACCCTAGTTGTTAAACGTGTGCAACAATCACATCTACTAAATTTTGCAGATCCTATTCATTGTCTGTAATCAATACTGTATCATCTGCATATCTAATATTATTGATGATACCTCCCCCAATGATGATTCCTCTCATATCTTCTACATTTGTGAAAATATTTTGACTGTAGGGAAAACAAATCTGGAGACATTACACATCCCTTTTGCACAGCTCTCTTAATATGCAGATATTTACCTACTTCATTATCAATCCTTATGGCAGCTTGTTGTTTCCAATATAAGTTGATATATCTCACATTATGGAAAGCCTCTGTGTAGTCAGTAAAGCCAAGATGTAGGTCTTTGTTTACTTCTATAGAACGTTCATTTAATGTTCACAGCATATACACAGCATTTACTTTACCATTGCCTTCTACGAGCCCACATTGTTCTTCTTCTGTTTCACGTTGTATTTTCTTTCTAACGTTTTGCATGATAATTCTTAGCAAAATTTTAGCGATGTGGCTCATTATACTAATTATTCGATTTTTATCACATTCCAAGGCTCCTGATTTTTTTCGGGATTGCAATAAATATAGAAAACTAATATACTCAGAATAATTAATGCCAATGGCAACTAAATGTCCACTACACATTTCAGTTATAACATCCTTGACGATGATGATGACATGTGTAAAGGACACTTTTGCATGCATTGAGGCATATTAGGTATATTTCGATAACACTATAAATTTATAGACCAATCAGTATATACTATTACCAGGCAACTTTACTTCCAAGTACAATTCCTGGTCCTATTTCAAACTGGGGGTTCAGGTCAGTTTTTTTTTTTTTTTAAACCTCATTGATGGGGATTCATATACATTAGCACAGAGTCGGCAGGCAAGCATGCTAAGTCTCTAGCCTACAATCTGCTGCCTTGTGTTAGTCGTGCTCAGGGTTTTTTAGATGAGCGAAGGATTGATGATCACTTGGATTGCAGTAAACGTCTTGTAGTGTTCAGCGATGGTTTTCAACCTTTCGCGTCCATAGCCCTCTTACGAACTTCATTTGTTGCTGTTTTGCTATAACTCAGACAGTCTGAATTAATCGAAAGCGTATCATGTATCATACTCACTAATATAATGGTGATCGTGTCAACTGGCGAACCATAACCGCCTACGCATACCAAGATCCACGACTCTGGTGATCGAGTGAGATGGCAAAACATGACCGCCCACGCTTACCGGCATGGCACATGTTGGATGGATGGATACCAAGATGACACATGATAATGATTGTAATTATATAAAGACAAGTTCAGGTTGATTCAAAACGTGTATCGGTGTTTAAAATATGTTTAACGTGAAGTAATAAACCCGGTATGATATGCAGTTTTTACTTAAAGTAAGCAATCCTGTAAGAATATAATTTGTAAATGTAATCTCACATTTCCGTTCGTGTAAAACCTGACACATCTTAGATGAATACATGAACAAATCATTATTATGCGCTCCAAAACAGAGACAATCGATTATGCGACTATATGTACACACAGTTTTAAGCTGGCAAATCAGCTTTGTGCGCATGTGAATTTACACCGCAGAGAGCCGATCACATACTTCAAGACTGTTGCGAATACGAGATGTCTAGCCAAACTTTCTGGCCTAGAGAAACAACCGTGGAAGATACACTTTAAGGACCTCTGAGCGAACTAAAGCAAAAACAGTGAAGTTTATACAAGAGACAACACTGTAGTTAGAGTCAATTTCAGTAGAAGGAAAGAAGAAGCAGAAGATGACAATAATGCTAATCTCTCGTTGTTCTATTCTCATACTTGTTACATCAAGCCTCTGAAATTAAAAGCAGTATTTACAGCTCTTACAAAGAGATATATCTGGTTACACGCCAGAAATACTTTTATTGACTGATTTTCAGAAAATCCTACACGGAGATATATCTTTCTATACCACCAAATCACCAGAACACGAGAAGTAGAACATGAGCTTTATTAGTAATAACATGGACGTTGCGGCTAAAGTCTTCGTGAGCACAGAATAAACAAACAGAAACCGACACAACTACTTGAAAATATAAATAGAAAAGTTACTCATCTGTATCCTTGTTGTGGCTGGATACGTCTAACAAACGATAAGCGCGTATGATGACTTACGATGGAGTGAATGAATCGGGTGTGTGGTTAAGGAGGATCAATGGACTAAAGGTGAATACCGTCACAAGCCCTGGGATTGGCTTAGCGACCCGATATGAGAACATCCGCTTGGAGGCGAAAGGAGGTGCCTATGTGAGCGAACCGTGAATTAGAGATTAGTAGTGGACTATACTACTGCGGGAACTGCAGAGGGCGGGGGAGGGGTAAAGTTAAATAAACCTGTGCGGACATTGAGGCTGTGAGGGGAGAGTGAACCCAACTGGAAAAATGAGATGGTTTTGCAGTGTCTAACGATCACGTTCGTGAGATGTCCAAGATATTATAGCTATGACCTATATGTCGGCCACGCCACAGTTTTCAGAACGGTTAATGCGTATGGGAACCGGTTTCATGGCACCACTGTCGACATCCGAGAGGTGCTGCCTAGATGTGTCAGCTATGCGTAGAAAAGTTCTCCCCGATGTATCACATGTGGCAACGTGTGCAAATGATCGTATATATTAACGTTGAAGCTCGTGCAAAAGAAACCTCACGGATGGTCTTAGGGAATGCCAGACTCTGAGTTTGAAGGATATGTGGGCTTGTGTTACAACGAGTTCGAAGACAAGCCACTGTGCCAGGAAGATACCTAGGATATTGGGGTAGACTGCTATTGCCAGCACATCCCTGAGATTATGATCCTGCCTGTACGCCAACAGGGATTCTCTGAGAAGACATCGAGAGTGATAAGGTCTGCCTGGAGAATGGATAGGGGCCCAGGAGGATATTCTTGCCATAAATATTAATGGGATGATCGTCATCATCAAGTACCGTACCGACTGGCGTAGGCGTTCATGACTCTCCACAGATCTCTGTCCTTGGTTTTCTGGATCAACCCCTCTGTTGATATTCCTCCATGCCACCGTCGCAATCCATCCAGCAACATTTCTAGTAGTCTGCCTCTGCCTCTCTTCCCCTCGATCTTTCCAGTTGTCACGATATTCTCCAGCGCCTCTCTTCTCATCACATGACCAAAAAAGCTGTTTGTCTCTTTCTTATTGTTGTATATAATGTTCTATTTTCGCCAGCCTCTTCCAGGCATTCGTTGTTAGTTACTTTGGCAGACCAAGGAATTCACAACATTCGTCTAAGGAACCACATCTCTGTTGCCTCCAATCTCTTCCTAATTTGTTCATTTATATTCCAAAATTCACAGCCATACAGCAAAACAGGTTCTATATAGCTCTTCAGCACTCTCTTTCTTAATTCAGTGATAGCGACTTATTGCATAAGATATTCTTCATTTTTTGAAATGCAGCCTTTGCTTGCCCTATTCTGCTCTTAATCTCTGTTGTGCATCTTCCATCTGATGTCATAAATGTCCTAGATATTTAAAACTATCCACAAGAGTGTTCTCTTTTATCGCCATTTCACATTTGGGTGTCACCTGTTTCTTCGATATCACCATTGTGATACTCTTTACATTTTAATTTATTTTCCACCTTTCGATGATTTTATTGTGTGTGAGTGTATGCCATCTGTTTCTTCTCATGCTGAGATATCAAAACCAAATCCGAGTGATCAGCAACATTACCTCGCCTATTCTTAGCTTCAGCTTTTTTTAACCTGATACTCCAAGCACTGCTCTGTGAGTGTGTGTGTGTGCGTGTGTGTGTGTGTGTGTGTGTGTGTGGGTGGGTGGGTGGATGGGTGGGTGGATGGGTGTGTGTGTGTGGGAGGGGGTATTTATTGTGCATGTTTCTTCATGCAATAATCAATAGTCTAATCACACACTCGTCAACAAATCACGATATTTATGCGTGTAAGTACTACTGTGGCTATTGTGTGCCAGCTGAAACGTAATGTTGGATAAATGGTAATTATTGCATATGTAATATTCATACAAAATCCTGGTAGTCTCCATGGCGAAGTGGTCAAGCCGTCTGACTCGGGCTGCGAAGGTTGTGGGTTCGATTCCGGTCCGCGTCCTTCGGTTCACGAGTGCATTTTTTAGGATACCATGAGGGTCGTCGCTGGAGCTACGGAGTTCGTGATTTGTGCGACGCTTTCCGCGCTGCGGATAGAGACTGCGCCATGTGTGATAAAACCCGGTGCAGTGAAGTCGACGCTGTCGACTTTTAAGCGATTTGTTAAAACGAAATCCTAAGCCTGATTCGGTAGAGGTAGGCGTGATCGAAAGTATAAAACTTAATTGGACTTAAACGTTGATTCTTGAAACCAATGAGAAACTACTGAACGTAAATTTACCTAGAAAATCAAGCTGCAGTTGATCGCGACGTCCTGCAATTGACATGCAACTAAAGAAAATGGCTGCTTTCTGAACGGCGACGTGTCATAACTCCGAAATCCACAGACAAGGCGGTACTTGCATTCTGATAAATCGATCATGTGAATACGTGTTAAAGTATAGGGACCCGCTTGAAATATTCTGTGACCCTTGACAATGTGAAATTAAATGTGTGCATGGTAGCTCTTCACAACAGCTAAATAACCTTTATATATATATATACATTTATGTCGATTATTTCATGTAGTTGAATAAGTGTACGTTTGTTGTTTGTGTGCTGATATAAGGCTTTAACCGCAACGCAATTTTGTCACTTGCGACTGTGTTCTAGTAATACGTGCAAATTCTACTTCTCGCTTGAAATTATTAAATATGGGCCTCTAGAAATGTGGCATGTCTCTCCTTTCCCCCCCCCCCCCCCTTCTGGGGGAGGTGTCCCATGACCTCCTCTGAGTACCGTGTTGGATAACATTCGTGTTGATAGTAACACAATATGCTGAATTTTAAAGTGGGAAATGCATTTTCATTGCCGAGACATTCGTTATTAACCTAATGGTGCGTGGGTATCAATCAGTAGATTTGGCAGATACGCTGAGCACGCGTACAGCTTCTGCTGGAACGTTCCTGATACAGGTAACAGCTCAATGAGTATGCTAAGAATCCATGCTGAGGCGTTGAATCTTAACATTAGAACACCCCCTTTATATTGAATTATATGCAAAGAATGTTCATTGTTTTCTTATAGGGTTGGTGTATTTTATATCATTCTTCCTAGAACTGTTTGCAAGCTTAAGGTTCTTCTCCTTTCTTATTAGTCTTCATTTTTCTTATTTTAGTGGTGTGTCAGTCTAATCTCGTTATGTCACTCTTTAACTCAGAGATCAGAGTGTCAGATTTCGGCATTCATTTGTTGGAAGTTTACTTTTTGTAGACATTCTCCAAACAAGGAAATGGGTTATGTCCGTGAATATGTTATTTTCTCTATACACGATCTTGCCAGCTCGGTGACAATACGAACTATTCTTTGTTGTTATATATCGTATTGTGTGTGCCCGGCTTGTACACGTGACCTCCTGCTTTTCAACATTATCGGAAAAAAAAACTAGTCACCCGATCGTATTACCCGTGAGGTCAAGGCGATGTGTGATAAGTGATATCCCTAGATGTGTGATACCCGTAGATTCTAGATTCTTAGTGTCATTCATTGTTAAGGGGTGTTTAGCGGTTATTAGTGATCTATAGAGTGTCGTAGTGGCCTATAAACTATCACCATACAGGTTACAAATTAAAACCTTAAAATGTAAAGATGACTGGTATTATTGGTTGTAGTGGGTACGGCATAGTGAAATTCGTTAGTAAGGGGTGGATACCGGTTATTAGTGATCTGTAGAGGGATGTAATGGCTTATACACTATCATCATACGGTTACAAATGAACATCTTTAAAATGTAAAGATGGCCGGTATTATTGGTTGCTGTGGGTATGGCTTGGTGTTATTCGGTGTTAAGTGGTGGGTATCGGTTATTAGTGCTCTGTAAAGGACCGTAGTGGTTTTAACACTATCATCATACCGGGTACAAATGAAAACTTTAAAATAAGTTTAGATGGACGGTATTATGGTTATAGTGGGTATGGCTTAGTGAAAAATGGTGTTAAGGGGTGGGTATTGGTTATTAGTGATCCCTAGAGGGTCGTAGTGGTTTAAACACTATCATCATACGGGTTACAAATGAAAACCTTAAATAGTAAATATGTCCGGTATTACTGATTGTAGTGGGTATGGCAATGTGAAATTAGCTGGTAACAGGTGGATACCGGTAAAGGTCGTAGTGGCTATACACCGCCATCATACGGGTTATAAATGAAACACTTAAAAAGTACACATGACCTTTATTATTGGTTGTAGTGGGTATGGCTTAGTGAAATTCGTTGTTAAGCGGTGGGTGATTGGATGATTAGCTAGATAAGTGCTTCCGAACACTAACATCATAAGTGCTTCCGAACACTAACATCATACGGTTTCACAAGTTTAAATGAAAACCTTAAATCTCTCTCTCTCTCTCTCTCTCTCTCTCTCACTCTCTCTCTCTCTCTCTCTCTCGCTCCTTTCCATACCCGTTAGGGTGGTCCATCAAGTGTATTTACACTTTCATTACCTCTCTGTGTGTCTATACGAACTTTAATCTTTCTCCAGAAACTCATTTCCAAGATCAATATATGTTTACACTTTGTCTGCTCAGTGCCACGCTTTACATCCAGACAAAAGTACAGCTTCTATGTACCACTTCAACAGTCAAATGAGAAAATATGGCACACAGATTATTAAAACCGTTGGTTAAATACAGAAACATATCAACCAAAATTATAAATATCTCGCCAAACTTATGCAAAGCAGGAACCGTTGTTAACCAAGTGTGAAAAGTTTGGACAAGTACAGAAATAACTCATCCAAACTTATAAAAAGTAGGAAAATGTGCTAGCCAAATGGAGAAAATACCGACCAAGTAGGGAAACTTGTTAGCCAAATGGGAAAAATGTTAACCAAGTAAAGAAACATCGCACCCAAACTTATAAAATAGTAGGAAAGTCTGTTAACCAAAGGTGAAAAGGTTGGCCAAATAAAAAAATATCTCGCCCAAACTTATGAAAAGTAGGAAAATGTCTTAGCCAAAGGGGAAATATATCGTCCAAGTAAGGAAATTTGTTAGACAAATGTGAAAAAAATATTGGTCAAGTAAAGAAATATCGCATCCAAACTTATGAAAGGTAGAAAATTTTTTAAACCAAAGGGGGAAAAGTTAGGCCAAATACAGAAATAGCTCAGCCAAACTTATGAAAAGTATGAAACTTTATTAGCCAAAGGGGAAAACCTAGGTCAAGTAGGAAAATCTGGTACCCAAATGGGGAATAATGTCGGCCAAATACAGAAACATCTCGTCCACACGTATGAAAACTAGGAACATTTGTTCGCCAAATAGGAAAAATATTGACCAAGTAGGACAATTTGTTAGCCAAATGTGAAAAAATATCAGCCAAAGAGAGAAATATCTCGTCCATACTTATAAAATGTATGAACATTTGTCAACCAAATGGTAAAATTATCAGCCAGAGAGAGAGAGAGAGAGAGAGAGAGAGAGAGAGAGAGAGAGAGAGAGAGAGAGAGAGAGAGAGAGAGAGAGAGAGAGAGAGAATATCTCGTCCAGACTTATAAGATGTAGGAAAATTTGTCAACCAAATGGTAAAAATGTGAGATGTCATCACCTATGCCAGTCGAGGAAGACGAATCTGTAGGTAACAGCTATCGGGTAACATACCTATACAGCATCGAGTATTTAGCCCATGTTATCAGATGTATAATCTTACACATGAACACAACATACTGCCCCGGCTCAACCTTAGGCAATGCATGTAACATGTTATGTCACGTGTCCGATGTCATAGCGAGCAACGTCATCACGTAGCAAATTAGACACGTACAAGTTCACTACATCTCTGTGTGTCTGTATGGAACAACGGAACTCTACAACGTTCCCCAGAAGAAACACATTACAAACGCCATTATATGTTTTACATCTTGTCTGCTCAGTGTCACACTTCACAGCTGGACAAAACTACAGCTTCTATTTACCACTTCAACATTCAAATAAGAAAATATGTTAACCAAAATTGAAAAAATAGCGATCAAACTTATAAATATCTTGGCCAAACATATGAAAAGTAGGAAACATTGTTAACCAAATGTAAAAAAAAAAAAAAAAAATAACATCCAAAGAGAGAAATATTTCAACTAAACGTATAAATAAATCACCCAAAAATATGAAAAGTAGGAAAATTGTCAGTCAAATGTGAAAAAGTTAGGCCAAATACAGAAATATCTCAGCCAAACTTATGAAAAGTAGGAAACTTTGTTAGCCAAAGGGGGAAAACCTAGGTCAAGTAGGAACATCTGTTAGTCAAATGTAAAAAAGGTCGGCCAAATACAGAAATATCACGTTCACACTTATGAAAACTAGGAAAATTTGTTAGCCAAATGGGAAAGAGATTGACCAAGTAGGAAAATGTGTTAGTCAAAGAGGAAGAATATTGCCCAAGTAACGTAATACATCGTTCAAACTTATGAAAAGTAGGAAACTTTATTAATCAAGTGTGAAAAAAAAATGTATCAAACAAAGAGAGAAATATCTCGTAAAAATTTCTAAAAAGTAGGAAAAGCTGTCAACCAAATGGGAAAATGTTAGGTCAAATACAGAAATATCTCATTCAAACCTATAAAAAGGAGGGGAAAATGTTGACCAAACACAGAAATAATTCAACCAAATTTATAAAAAGTAGGATACTTTGTTAACCAAATGGGAAAGATATTGTACACGTAACGAAATATCTCGACAAATCTTATTAAAAAAATAGGAACATATGTTAGCTATCACCATATCTATTACCGATTTATTGTCTTAGCACCACTTTTTTGTTGTTGTTGTTGTTCTTCTACTATGGCCACTCTTAAGAAATCTGCACTTTCTGCTCTACATGCGGTAAAGTCTTTACCGAAGACTACAATATCAAACGTCACATTAAAACAGTACACAACACCACGGCTTCCTCTGCTTCCACTTGGTCAAGTTTCTGTTTTTTAGCTGGTTGTGTGTCTACTGGTGCTTTTATTTTACGCGATGTAGTGTCTGATGCAGTAGTATCCGTATGTGATGTTGATTCTGTAGTGGTTGATGTTGTAGTATCCATTGATGAAGTCTGGTGAAGTGTTTTTATGTGTTGTTTTAATGTGTCTTTTCTGTTGTGTAAGTTGCCACAAATGTTGCATGTGTGCATTGTGGTATTGTGTACTGTTTTAATGTGACGTGTGAGATTGTAGTCTTCGGTAAAGACTTTACCACATGTAGAGCAGAAAAATGCAGATTTCTTAATTGTGGCCATAGTAGAACAACAGCAACAACAACAAAGTGGTGATAAGACAATAAATCGATAATAGATATGGTGATAGCTCAGTAAGATTGTGTGTAGTTTCCGGTAG
This sequence comes from Cepaea hortensis, assembly GCA_963921405.1. Taxonomy (NCBI): domain Eukaryota; kingdom Metazoa; phylum Mollusca; class Gastropoda; order Stylommatophora; family Helicidae; genus Cepaea; species Cepaea hortensis. The sequence goes on from OY992878.1 coordinate 86,116,225, forward strand.
ATGATAAAGTAGTAGTATTTGATGCTTCGGTATTTTGTCCAACACGTTTGTAGCTTCGGGTATTAGATAATGACTCGGTAATAGTACAATAGGTTTGTAGTTGTAGTATTTCCACGCTGTTCACTTATTATAGGATCCTGACGTCGATAATATCTTGTAATTCAATACACTCATGCGGTGCTCCAAGGGCTAAAGTATTGTGAGTCCTGTAAAATTGTTTAATCTTCCTCTAGTTCCACGCTTTCACAAGTTGTTCTGGTGTAAGCAGTGGACGCCAGACGCCAAACAACTGTAAAGAATGACAAACATCATTATAGTCCGACATTTATATATTTTGTTCTTCAAAACATGTGACAATCATGGAGATAGTATATCATCAATAGAAAATATTTCATATCACATACATTTTAAAGTCATATCAAAAATAAAAGGAACATTTGCCAATTGATGAGTCTGTTGTCACTTGCAGTAAATATTTCCTTTTCTCTTAATTTTTTTTCCCCAAAAAATTTATTCTTATCCCGTCCTTATGTAGTCACCCGAGGGTCTTCTCCGTGGCTTTATATGTTGTGTTTGCAGATAACGGATACGAAATGATACTATCCAGTGCCACCCACCTAGCGCTTGATTGTTATTTCTCCCTATGTCACTTGATGGTAAAAGTGGAATACGCTGTTGATGATGATGATGATGATGATGATGATGATGATGATGATGATGATGATGATGATGATGATGATGATGATGATGATGATGATGATGATGATGATGATGATGATGATGATGATGATGATGATGATGATGATGATGATGATGATGATGATGATGATGATGATGATGATGATGATGATGATGATGATGATGATGATGATGATGATGATGATGATGATGATGATGATGATGATGATGATGATGATGATGATGATGATGATGACGACGACGACGACGACGATGATGATGATGATGATGATGATGATGATGATGATGATGATGATGATGATGATGATGATGATGATGATGATGATGATGATGATGATGATGATGATGATGATGATGATGATGATGATGATGATGGTGGTGGTGGTGGTGGATTTGGTGGTGGTGGTGGTGGTGGTGGTGATGGTGGTGGTGGTGGTGGTGGTGGTGGTGGTGGTGGTGGTGGTGGTGGTGGTGGTGGTGGTGGTGGTGGTGGTGGTGGTGGTGGTGGTGGTGGTGGTGGTGGTGGTGGTGGTGGTGGTGGTGGTGGTGAGACAAATATATTCACACCATATTATTGTGGTGGCTGATGATGATGGATGATCTTAAGGGAGACAAGTACATACATAGCTTTCTGAGGTGGCCTGTGGTTTGACGCTTTGTTCTGACTGAATGCTATGCTTCCTCTTTTTCAGCACCGGTTTCAATCTGTGACAACGAAAAACATCACACATATGCAGCTGGTCGCTCTATTTAACATGATCACTAGACATACTATATTACCACAATACATATCGTTCCTATGGTACATGGGTTACGAATTTATTTTGTGACTGTCCTGGTGTGGGAGCTGTTAAGATAAAATGCCTTGCATTGGTTTTTAAAAGTGCTATGTGTAGGTTTCAGGCTACATATACTACTAGACTTGTCTAACAGGCTAGTTACATTCCATTCATAAACACTTTGCTTTGCTTTGCTTGTTAAAAGTGATATGAGCTGTTGTTCAGAATACATATACTAATAGAATTGACTAGCAGTCTAATAGAATACAGTTGTATACCACCGTATTAACTACACAATAATATGCTAGTAAAGCATTGATTTCAGCATTATGAGCATTGACTGTTAAGCTTATATACAGTTGTTATAGGGGCTGTATTAGTATTCGTTTACCTGTCGGATATATCTCGAGGTGTACACCCGAATGTAGCACCATGTACCTTATTTTCTGAGATATACATCAGCGAAAACACAATACCGACTTGACGGCGTGTAACGAAAATGTATACTACACATAGAGTACTTACCATTGTGGTCTCTTCGGTGAGCTGTTTTCGATCGGTCTTGTTGCAAACGTAGTGTCCTAAGCCCACCTTTGCTGTCCTTTTTATACAGACTGTGCGGCTGATGCAACATAGAAAACATGTCTAATCATGTTCAAACATGTTTACTGCGGTCAGTACGTTCTGAGTCATCCCCCGGTTTCCCCCAAAGACATGTCTGAACACGTTCACGTATGTTCATCCCCGCTGAGATATCCCTGTGATGTGTCACCTAGGTGGTCACCCTCAGATCAGCCAACTATGAGTTCACACTTTAGACTTTAATATGGGACTTAACCTCCGGCTCTTTTCAAGGAACTGACGTATTTATCTAGCCACCCCACCACTCGACCACCGCTTAACAGTGATCAGGAGCATATATCTAGCCTTTCATCCACTCAGCCACTCTTTACCACCGATCGATAATCTTTATCTAGCACCTCCTCTGGTTCTAAACAAGGACAGGACGTATTTATCTAGCTTCTACCTCACTCACCCACCCTTTACCAACGAATTTCACTAGGCCATACCCACTACAACCGATAATGCAGGCCATCTTTACATTTTAATGTTTTTATTTGTAACCCGTCTGATGATAGTGACCAAGCCACTATGACCCTCTACCTACTCCACTACGCACTACCCCTTAGCAACGAATTTCACTAAGCTATACCCGCGACAATCAATAATATCGGCCATCTTTACTTTTTAAGTTATTCATTTGAAGCTCTATAACCCGTACGATGATAGTGTTCAGAAGCACTTATCTAGCTTCTTCACCACCCAGCCACCCCTTACCAACGAATTTCACTAAGCTATACCTGCTGCAATCAATAATATCGACCATTTTTACGTTCTAAAGTTTTCATCTCTAACCTGTGTGATGATAATGTATAGATCACTACGACACTCTATAGGTAACTAATATCCGCAACCCACTCTTACCAACGAATTTCAGTAAGCTAAACCCTCTATAGTCAGTAATAAAGGCAATTCTTATTAATTTTTAAGGTTTTCATTTGTAACCTGTGTGATGATAATGTCTACACCACTACGACACTTTATAGATCACTAATAGCTGCTACCCACCCCTTTCCAACGAATTTTACTAAGCTGTACCCGCGACAATCAATAATATCGGCCATCTTTACTTTTTAAGGTTTTCAATTGAAGCTCTATAACCCGTAAGATGATAGTGTTCTGGAGCACTTATCTAGCTACTACTCCACTCATCCACCCCCTACCAACTAATTTCACTAAGCTATAACTGCTACAATCAATAATATCGGCCATTTTTACGTTTTACGGTTTTCATCTGTAACCTCTGTGATGATAGTGTATAGATCACTACGACACTCTACAGATCACTAATATCTGCTACCCACGCTTACCAACGAATTTAAGTAATCTATACCCGCCACAATCAATAATATTGGCAATTTTTACTTTTAAAGGTTTTCATTTGTAACCTGTGTGATGATATTGTTTAAACCACCACGACCCTCTAAAGACCAATAATAGCCTCTACCCACCCCTTACCAACGAATTTCACCAAGCCATACCCGCTGCAATCAATAATATCGGCCATTTTTACCTTTACAGGTTTTCATTTGTAACCTGTGTGATGATAGTGTTTACACCACTATGACTCTCTACAGATCACTAATACCCGCTACCCACCCCGTAACAACGAATTTCACTAAGCTATACCCGCTATAATCAATAATATAAGTCATTTTTACTTTTTAAGGTTTTCATTTGTCACCTGTATGATGATTGTATATATGCCACCACGACACACTACAGAGCACTAATAACCGCTACCCACCCCTTACCAATGAATTTCACTAAGTTATACCCGCTGCTATCAATATTGTCGGCCATTTTTACTTTTTAAGGTTTTAACTTGAAGACTATGATGATAGTGTATAGGTCACTACGACACTCTACAAATCACTAATAGCCGCTACCCACCCCTTACCAACGAATTTCACTAAGTTATACCAGCTACAATCAATAACAACGACCATCTTCACTTTTAAATGTTTTAATTTGTAACCCGTATGATGATAGTGTTTACACTATTACGACCCTCTACAGATCATATACCAGCCATACATGTTTACCTATTACGATTTTCATATGACACCTGTCACAACCCGAGGTTCGTATCACCTAGCCCTACCCCACATACCGACACCCGCGCCCCACCCCTGAGTCCCCATCTCCACGCCGGCCAGCCCCTATACACCCCGAAGAAATGCACTGTAACCCTAAGCTTTACACAGCATCAATGGAATGATGATAGTATTTACGCCCAACCCAATACAGATAAGGAAAAGTAGACGATAAAACAAAGAAATCTAGGAGGAAGAGCACTGTACCTTAACACACTCACTAGTATGATGATTGTCTTTTAAGCATCACCCACTATAACTGCTAATAGCAGCACTTATTACATTTTTAAAAATAAATTTCTCACAAAAAGGGAAGTAACGGTGCAAAATTACGTAGGATTGTTTACTCATGAGTTGCATCCCTTGAAAATGTGGTCACCGATGGATCCGCTTTTTGACGTCATCACGATGGATCATGACTTTTTATATAGTAAAAATTGACGTCACAAATCTGGATGGACTCCAGATTTAGGGTGCCATTACCTCCTAGATTACTACTCACATCACCGCCTGCGGTCTCGTTTAGTTTATAACAATTATGGATCTAGCTGCATATGCCCAATGCGTCTTAGGCGTGTCAAATGGACCTGAATTCTTGTTCTATGGCGGTGGTTCTCAACTTTTTAGCCCGTGCCCCCCTTCACCATATTTTCTTAACGTCACCCCCCCCCCCTCTCCATTGTATTTCCTATCTAAAAATTTGGCCCGTGCCCCCCTTCACCATATTTTCACAACGTCATTCCCCCCCCCCCCCTTCGTATTTCCTACCTAAAATCCCCTACCCCTCCCGCTCCTGCCCCTACACAGTATACGTAATATAATGGAAGCACATACCAAAACAAGTCTAGACGACCACATAAAACGTGATTTGTGGGTCTACTTACTTTATAAAATGAATTTTAGAAGGGTGAGACGTACAATATCAAGTAATAGGTTTGTATTAACGCGATCTTGAAATAATCTTCATCCCCCCCCCCCCCTGGAAACCCTAAAATTCCTTCTGCGGGGGGGGGGGGGGAATTCCCCACCGGTTGAAAACCACTGTTCTATAGCATATATTCAAATTAGCAGTAACATTTCAGTCGATTACATTAAATGTGGACATATCGAGTATGTGGTGTTATGCCTATTTGTTCGATGACACAGTGCCATATACGAGTTAACATGATTAGCTGTTTACGATAATGTAAAGGCCACATAGAACCAGAATAAGAGACCGATGGACAGGGAGATTAACAGAATCCATGGGAATCTCGATATATGAAACTCATAAACGGGCATTCTTCCGCTGTTTATGCTTTCACCTCTGTGACGAAACGCGTTTATCTGTCTTGGGTCGTCAACAACCCGCACTATTTTGGCGCGTCATCGGGGACTTTCCCAGCTAAAAATAGACAGAGGGAAGCCGATGGAGGACTTATTATCTAGAATCGTCTCGAAACACTGGAATTCGAGTAACCCGTGATGTTGGGGATCGCTCTAAATTCTCGTGCAGAGAGATCTAGAAACTCTAGGCGGGGAATGACGTTTTCCCGAGAAAGTATCTTTTCTCAAGAAGCACTCGCTTCTAGTGCGCATTGAGTTGGCACGAAGCGGGAAATTGGCTACAGCAGTCATTCACTTACTTTTGTTCGAAGAGAACAGACGCTGGCCTAAGTGTGAGCCATTTTTGTGTTGCGTCTCACCTCAACCATGATTCGGCTGACTGTTATGAAAAGGCAGCTGAGAAGCCCTTGAACAGTTCGGAAGCTGACTGGAGAGCTGGTTTCACCATCCAGGTAGATATTTGGTTAAATCATTTAACTTTGTACGTGTGTTCCACACGCCATTGTTCTAACCTCATTACTTATGCGGATGTCCTCGCATACTAATTAGCAAACCGATCGATAACGCCGGTGACAATTAAGCGTGTGTTTGTTTACCGTGTGCTCGCGAATCAGCTGTTAGGAACGCCGTAATGTGATGTGGGCGATTTGGGTTCCAAATATATGTACCATATATTGCCAATCGTTGCATCTATTAGGTTGCTGTGTTAGAATAAAACCTAGTTACTTGTGCCGGATGGAAACTTAGATTATGTCAGTCAGTTGCTGAAGCCAGAAGAACGGTTAGAAAACCAGGTAAGTTGGTAGGTGGAGATTCAGACAAGATTGTGCTTAGTTACGAAGTAAAGGAAGCACTTAGTTCTGTGCTCCAGGAATGATGTAACTATTGTGTAGTAACTTAATAGTGAATTCATTGTGTGGAACAGCGGATTTCTGTGGAAAGGTAAGTGGCTTTGGTGCTATATATATATATATATATATATATATATATATATATATATATATGATGTGGCATTGTGTATATATATTAGGTCATGGCATGTGATACTTCCTGGGGTAATTCCGAACGCCGAATAGATCGACGCGTGATAACACTGCGTGCCGTCGCGATGTAAATATGCGTTCTGAAATCTTGTCTAAGCTATCCTGTTTCTTTCATACTGGCGCTAGTGCGAGTGAATGCTAAGGTGCTGGAAGTATGGAAGGATGCAGGAGGCTGTATGAGACTGGGGAAATATCGAATATGGGGGATGTGAAAGCAAGTTATGAAAGTATGTGTTGGTAGACCAAACCAACGATGAAGTTCAGTCCAGGCCAAGGCTACACCACTTGGGAGGACAGAACTGGAACAGTACCCTTGGAACATGGGGGGAACATGTATTCTCAAGAAGGCTTCTTGACTCTAAGGCAGGGTCTGATAAGAAGAGTTTGCGGTGGCGTGGGCAGGTGGTCCCACCAGCAAACAGGATTGTGTACATATGGGATGTGATCATGTACTATTCCTATATCCCGAGGGATGGTATATTGATCAAGATTATGTTTCTTAATGTACATTGATGATGTTAGGAACGAGTCTAGGGACTCTTTACCTATTTGTTTAGTTCGATTAAATTAGAACAATAACAGCCTTGTATCATTACTGACGTTAGCGACGACTGGTAGATGATTAGGGATAGGTGAGACCAATGATCAGACTCGTCATTCTGATGTCTAGCTCTGTTTGACGGGCTGTTCTGTGAGGCCAGCTGACATTTGTGAACCCATGCTTGATTACTCTCCATATAGAGATAATGCTTTGGTTATATGAATAACTAACTAGCATGACTGAGAATTGAGTAGTTTTGGTAGGATGCATGTGAACTAATGTTTGGGCCAGTATACTCTCACCGGTCGCTCTTCCTTTTCAGGAGTTTGCCTGTTGAGGAACCAGTCAACTATAATTGTTGTTGGCAGGAAACCACTTCGTGTGACAGAGCGAAGGGTTCAGTTCTTTACTTATCACGCCAGACTCCATCACACCAGGTACCCAATGTGATTCACCATGCGTGAAGTTTACTTCAAGACATACAACTGCCTGAAGGTGCACGTGTGAGAAGTGATGGTTTGTGATCGTTTAAAATAGAAGATACTCTGTTTTTGCCAGGAACATTTCAGCATGTTGAGTAATCATGCTCGACAGGGAACACCGGTCCGTCTGGTTTGACGGGGGTTCTGCCTAAACGCAGAAGTAACTAATCTTCAGACACTTGAATGGTTCTTTGGACAGCTCGAGTGGCAGGTCTTGAGAAGAACTACACCAGCATTGACGTGTGTCAAGTGTAACCCGGTGGAAGGGACTAGGGATTATAGTCCAACCTGAATTGGTTCCGTAAAATAGATGTCTGATTCTATTCATGTACTGTTACCGTATCCAGATTATCAACTGTGTTCTAGGACTCAGTAACTTTTCAGTAGCCATATCTGATCCTACAAAGTGTGACTGTAAGAGACCATTGAATGGGTCAATGCCATATCGGTTCTGCAGTGGGACTGTGCTATGAGTGACAGACCATTCGGTTGGTCAGTGACTATTTAGTTCATCGAAGTGACCAATACTTGGAGCCAAGTCCAGGAAGATTGTCTCCAACTCGGTTGTGTTCGAGAACTGTATTACCAGTGACTCCGTGGGAGTGTTATAGATGCAGTTGGTCCAGTGAAGTGTGGTCCAGCAGTGATTCTATTGTTGTGGTTCCACGTTCGGGAGACGGAGTGGTCTCCAAGGTTCTAGTCATCTCACTGGAAGGAAGCCGGGTGAGTGGCGGACCGACTGGACGGGACATCTGCATCCAATCTACTTCTCAACTCGATGAAGACACCTACATCTCTACTTCTGTCTCTACTCTATCGCCTATTTGTGTAAATAGATTCTTCTATCAGGATGTTCATTTCAGTTCTATATTCTCAAGGGTAGAATAAACTTTATGTAAGTTGACTTGCTCTTTGTATAATGATTGAGTGTGGTCTCGGACGATGCCTAATTGTTCATTGTTCAACAGGTGTAGGTAGTTAGTAGGGGTCTAGAATCTGGAGGGGTGTGTAGACGTAACTAAATAACCTGAGATCAACCACAGAGAAAAAAAATTGTATCTGCTCGTCCAACCCCTGGGGCTAGAATACACGGGAGTGCTAGAGACACCTCGGGTGTGGTTCACTCTCACTACCCAAGGTGAACCCGAAACACTCCGTTACAGAGTGGGGGCCCGTCCGGGATCATTCCAAGATCTTTGTGTGTTGTAGACCTCTCACATAGGGATAGGGACTTTGTCTTTATCCTCTACTTCAGTCTACATAAGATTCTACTACTTCTACCTATTTCCTAACTGTCTGACGGACATTTGTATTGTGGTGATTAGTTAGTACTAGTGATTATTGATTCATTGTATTGCTTCACCCACACATACTTGAGTACCCACATATCATAGTCAACATGTCTACCCAAGAGATAGACTTGGACAAAGTTCAGGAAACTGGACGTAAGTCTGGTCTTGAAGGAGATGCTTTGAAATCTTATGTCCAAGAGGTGGAAAGAAATTTTCGCCAAGAGGAAAGAGAGAGGAGGAGAGCAGAAAGAGAACTGGAAGCCAGTAAAGTGGCTCTGGAGGAAAAGAGGATAGCGGCTGAGACTGAAATGAAACGGCTTGAGTTGGAAGCCGAGAAAGAAAAACGTGACCATGAGTATCGAATGAAGCTACTTGAGGCACAAGTGCCTGCTACAGGTGTAACTGATGGGGCTATGGGAGGAGGTGTACCTCCTGGCTCAGAGTCAACCAGTAGACGTGACTACCAGGCTATGAAATGGCCTTTACAGCCGTTCGAACCCGAGAAGGAACGGATAGACCAATACTTAGAGAAGTATGAAGCCATGTCTATTGCAATGGGTCTAGACAAACAGAAATGGTGTTTGAAACTCTCCCAGGGACTCCGTGCCGAAGGTTATGAAGTGTATGCACGCTTGCCACCGGGTTTACAGAATGATTACCCGGCATTGAAAGCGGCTCTCTTGAAGAGATTCGAGATCACAGCGCACTCATACCGAAGGAAGTTTCGAACGGCGAAGCGAGAACCTGGTGAACTGTTTTCAGCATACAGTGTGAGATTGAACTCATACCTTCTTAAATGGATGGCCTTGGCCGGATTTGAGGAGGAGTATGAAAGTTTGCGTGAGTTGATGGTTGTAGATCAGATGCGAATGCAAATGTCTAAACCCTTGCGAAACTTCTTAGGTGAGAATGGGGCTGAGAGATTGGATATAGTCACCAAGTTAGCCGAAAGATACGTTGAAGTCTATGGCGAGACTGGGGACACCAGTCCAACGGATCCGAGATCGAAAGATCCGGATCAAGGTAAGTCAAAGAAGAAGTCAAATAAGACCCAAGGTTCTGATGAACCAAAGAAACAGGTAGGCTCTTTAGAGAAGATCTCTAACGTCAACCAAGGTAAGAATAGCCCACCTAGTTCTCCAAAGAGGAAGTGGAGTGAACGTTGGTGCAAATTCTGCAAGTCCAGCACTCACAATACGCGTGAGTGTAAGAGTAAGCCCAAGGACTTTCACTTTGCTTGTCTTGCAGAGGTTAGGGATAGATCTTGCAGGAAAGTGAAGTCGGTTGATGGGAATGGAGAAACTAGACGGCCTCCAGTGGTTGAGAGAGTAGAAGTGAATGGGCGACAGGTGTTGTGCCTCTACGACACGGGATTGCAATTTTCAGCTGTAATTGCATCCCACCTGACAGGCCCAGAGCAACTCACCGGGGAAATGACGGAGATACAGCCAGCCAGTAGGAGTGCTGTAGCGCTACGTTGCCCGATTGCCAATGTGGAGATTCGGAGCAAGTACGTTACTGGACGCATTCAGGCGGCAGTCGTACCGGATCCTCTCTATCCCCTAATTCTAGGCCGGAAGTACGTGTTTCTGGGCGAACCAGAACACCCTAGCATCCATAAGTCTAGGCAGGTCAGAGATATAGAGGAAGAGGGTCTCGAACAGGTAAGTCTCCGAAATCCTCACCCGGATAGAATGAGTAATGCTCGGAGCAAGGATGCGACGGAGTGTCCTTGTTCGGAATGGTTGCCCAACAATGAAAACCCGTTAACTCAGGGTAAGTTCAACTCTGATAACCAGTCAGCGTTACTTCAGACTGGAACAGAGAAAAGGCAGAGGGAACGTAAGTTGGTTCCTGAGAGCTTCAGAGCTAATCTGCTGCGAACGATACATGTCAGGTCCCCAACCGGACATCTGACTGTAGGGACAACCAGTAAATGTCTATCCCGGTACTATTGGTGGCCGGGAATGACAGGCGACGTGCGCAGGTATATTAGGTCTTGTCCGGAGTGCCGTAAATGCACACCTGAGAAACGGACGAAGACGAAGATATCCTTAGAGGTTGGAGACCGAGTTCTAGTACTCCTCCCAATCGAGGGGACCGAATTCGAAATCGGGTGGCAGGGCCCATTCCTAGTGGATAAAGTGGGGCTCCACAAGCACTATGGAGTGGTGATCCTGGGAAAGTCTACTACTTTCCATTCCAGTCTCCTCATGCGCTATGAGGGGAAGCCCGATGATAAGTCCACCAGCCCAAGGGCGCAGAGATTCGCTGAAATAACGGTTCGGGGTTCAGGTCAGGTAGCGGAAAGCCTGTCACACCATAGGAAGTCCTATATGTATGTGCAGGTACCTTCTTCGGTTCAGCCCGGTGCTCGGGGGAACATGACCGGCCAAAGGAACACCCGCAGTGCTAGCTACACTGAGAACCGTGGTAGGAAGAGGTGGGTTGTGTCGGAACGGACACAGACCCTTGGTCCCTCAATCCGACCGACTGCAGTCCAGCTGGGTCCTCGAAAGGGGAAGCTGGAGTTGCAGAAGTCCAGTAAACTCTGGCAGGAACGATCGTTAAATCAGGTCGAGACGGGAGCTCTGGTCCGCAAGATACTGCGAGATGCCCGATCGCAGTAGCGGAGTAGGCGTTGATCAGCCGTGATACTGAATAGCTTGTCACCCCACCGAATGTGGTAAAAGTATTCTATACAATATTGACGGGTCAGACTTCCTCACCCGCCATCCGGTCTCTTAGAAGGAAGAACGAACGACATAGACAGCTTCTGCGTAGAAGTGGAACGACGGGGTCGATCCTCTTAAAGTGGGGGCCTATGTGACGAAACGCGTTTATCTGTCTTGGGTCGTCAACAACCCGCACTATTTTGGCGCGTCATCGGGGACTTTCCCAGCTAAAAATAGACAGAGGGAAGCCGATGGAGGACTTATTATCTAGAATCGTCTCGAAACACTGGAATTCGAGTAACCCGTGATGTTGGGGACCGCTCTAAATTCTCGTGCAGAGAGATCTAGAAACTCTAGGCGGGGAATGACGTTTTCCCGAGAAAGTATCTTTTCTCAAGAAGCACTCGCTTCTAGTGCGCATTGAGTTGGCACGAAGCGGGAAATTGGCTACAGCAGTCATTCACTTACTTTTGTTCGAAGAGAACAGACGCTGGCCTAAGTGTGAGCCATTTTTGTGTTGCGTCTCACCTCAACCATGATTCGGCTGACTGTTATGAAAAGGCAGCTGAGAAGCCCTTGAACAGTTCGGAAGCTGACTGGAGAGCTGGTTTCACCATCCAGGTAGATATTTGGTTAAATCATTTAACTTTGTACGTGTGTTCCACACGCCATTGTTCTAACCTCATTACTTATGCGGATGTCCTCGCATACTAATTAGCAAACCGATCGATAACGCCGGTGACAATTAAGCGTGTGTTTGTTTACCGTGTGCTCGCGAATCAGCTGTTAGGAACGCCGTAATGTGATGTGGGCGATTTGGGTTCCAAATATATGTACCATATATTGCCAATCGTTGCATCTATTAGGTTGCTGTGTTAGAATAAAACCTAGTTACTTGTGCCGGATGGAAACTTAGATTATGTCAGTCAGTTGCTGAAGCCAGAAGAACGGTTAGAAAACCAGGTAAGTTGGTAGGTGGAGATTCAGACAAGATTGTGCTTAGTTACGAAGTAAAGGAAGCACTTAGTTCTGTGCTCCAGGAATGATGTAACTATTGTGTAGTAACTTAATAGTGAATTCATTGTGTGGAACAGCGGATTTCTGTGGAAAGGTAAGTGGCTTTGGTGCTATATATATATATATATATATATGATGTGGCATTGTGTATATATATTAGGTCATGGCATGTGATACTTCCTGGGGTAATTCCGAACGCCGAATAGATCGACGCGTGATAACACTGCGTGCCGTCGCGATGTAAATATGCGTTCTGAAATCTTGTCTAAGCTATCCTGTTTCTTTCATACTGGCGCTAGTGCGAGTGAATGCTAAGGTGCTGGAAGTATGGAAGGATGCAGGAGGCTGTATGAGACTGGGGAAATATCGAATATGGGGGATGTGAAAGCAAGTTATGAAAGTATGTGTTGGTAGACCAAACCAACGATGAAGTTCAGTCCAGGCCAAGGCTACACCACTTGGGAGGACAGAACTGGAACAGTACCCTTGGAACATGGGGGGAACATGTATTCTCAAGAAGGCTTCTTGACTCTAAGGCAGGGTCTGATAAGAAGAGTTTGCGGTGGCGTGGGCAGGTGGTCCCACCAGCAAACAGGATTGTGTACATATGGGATGTGATCATGTACTATTCCTATATCCCGAGGGATGGTATATTGATCAAGATTATGTTTCTTAATGTACATTGATGATGTTAGGAACGAGTCTAGGGACTCTTTACCTATTTGTTTAGTTCGATTAAATTAGAACAATAACAGCCTTGTATCATTACTGACGTTAGCGACGACTGGTAGATGATTAGGGATAGGTGAGACCAATGATCAGACTCGTCATTCTGATGTCTAGCTCTGTTTGACGGGCTGTTCTGTGAGGCCAGCTGACATTTGTGAACCCATGCTTGATTACTCTCCATATAGAGATAATGCTTTGGTTATATGAATAACTAACTAGCATGACTGAGAATTGAGTAGTTTTGGTAGGATGCATGTGAACTAATGTTTGGGCCAGTATACTCTCACCGGTCGCTCTTCCTTTTCAGGAGTTTGCCTGTTGAGGAACCAGTCAACTATAATTGTTGTTGGCAGGAAACCACTTCGTGTGACAGAGCGAAGGGTTCAGTTCTTTACTTATCACGCCAGACTCCATCACACCAGGTACCCAATGTGATTCACCATGCGTGAAGTTTACTTCAAGACATACAACTGCCTGAAGGTGCACGTGTGAGAAGTGATGGTTTGTGATCGTTTAAAATAGAAGATACTCTGTTTTTGCCAGGAACATTTCAGCATGTTGAGTAATCATGCTCGACAGGGAACACCGGTCCGTCTGGTTTGACGGGGGTTCTGCCTAAACGCAGAAGTAACTAATCTTCAGACACTTGAATGGTTCTTTGGACAGCTCGAGTGGCAGGTCTTGAGAAGAACTACACCAGCATTGACGTGTGTCAAGTGTAACCCGGTGGAAGGGACTAGGGATTATAGTCCAACCTGAATTGGTTCCGTAAAATAGATGTCTGATTCTATTCATGTACTGTTACCGTATCCAGATTATCAACTGTGTTCTAGGACTCAGTAACTTTTCAGTAGCCATATCTGATCCTACAAAGTGTGACTGTAAGAGACCATTGAATGGGTCAATGCCATATCGGTTCTGCAGTGGGACTGTGCTATGAGTGACAGACCATTCGGTTGGTCAGTGACTATTTAGTTCATCGAAGTGACCAATACTTGGAGCCAAGTCCAGGAAGATTGTCTCCAACTCGGTTGTGTTCGAGAACTGTATTACCAGTGACTCCGTGGGAGTGTTATAGATGCAGTTGGTCCAGTGAAGTGTGGTCCAGCAGTGATTCTATTGTTGTGGTTCCACGTTCGGGAGACGGAGTGGTCTCCAAGGTTCTAGTCATCTCACTGGAAGGAAGCCGGGTGAGTGGCGGACCGACTGGACGGGACATCTGCATCCAATCTACTTCTCAACTCGATGAAGACACCTACATCTCTACTTCTGTCTCTACTCTATCGCCTATTTGTGTAAATAGATTCTTCTATCAGGATGTTCATTTCAGTTCTATATTCTCAAGGGTAGAATAAACTTTATGTAAGTTGACTTGCTCTTTGTATAATGATTGAGTGTGGTCTCGGACGATGCCTAATTGTTCATTGTTCAACAGGTGTAGGTAGTTAGTAGGGGTCTAGAATCTGGAGGGGTGTGTAGACGTAACTAAATAACCTGAGATCAACCACAGAGAAAAAAAAGTGTATCTGCTCGTCCAACCCCTGGGGCTAGAATACACGGGAGTGCTAGAGACACCTCGGGTGTGGTTCACTCTCACTACCCAAGGTGAACCCGAAACACTCCGAGACAAGATACAAGAGGAATACGATGATATGAGAATGTATAATTAATATATTATTATGTAGTGGAATAGTCACCGAGCTTTCATAAATATATTTAAAATAAACAGCATTAAGGCGGATGTCATGTCGTTCCCAGAAATCTCGAGTCCATTCTATGATCCTGGATCGACCCTAGATCTAAATAAAGAATGACGCGGGGGTGGGGGGGGGTGTTGTTAAAGACGAGAGTAACGAACTCAGTACAAGGGATTTGATCTCACTCTGCTTGGTCTCTTGTCTCAGAGAGGCCTGCCGAAAGTGTTGTGACGAGCACACATCTGTGACTCCAGCTACGAGCACCTGGAATCTCCGAGATAACTGCGCTCGCGAACAGTAAGACGGAGCTCGAAAACGAACCCACAACCGTTGGAGCGCGAGGCAGGCGGCTGGACCACATGGCCACGGAGACTTACGAGATCTAGATGGGAGGTGTAAGACGTCAACCCCGGCATTGATGTGGAACGAACGCAAGACAACTGTATTGCCATGTGAGTTGACTAACCATGACATCACAACCATAGCACCATACACTAAGCATAAGAGTCTCAATTTCAGGTGCCTAGGTGCTCACCTGTTTAACTACACGCGAGAAGCTGACGTGCAGTGGCAATTGTCCAATATTAATACATTGCAAGGTGCTTTTATTTATCAGACCTCAGCGTTCCAGACGCTTTCTAAATGTGTCGCAGTCACATCGGTTTAACTACAATTATCACGAGAAACCTGTAGTTAGGACCATTGTTTGTTGAGTGTAATGTTGGTGTCATATATCTGCCACAAGTTTTCGCAGCTCATTAACATATATATTTCGTAAGTAACTTCCGAAAGATATAAGACAGTAATAAGTAAAGCACTCTTTCCTCCGAAGTCGGAGAGTGCCTGCCTGTAGGGCGAGGAACCACCAGTCTGCACACCAATAAGCCTGACATGGGACAACGGATACTCACGCAAACCTCAGGTCCTGTATGACATCACACTGATGTTGGACAACAGGATGCCTTCATCCGACATACAGGACTTCACGTTGGAGCTCAAGCCAACGAACACAAGCAAGCAAGTAAAGCACTCTTTTGCACAGTTTGAGGCGTGCTGGCTATATAGTGTTAGCTTCATTGTTATATCAGGCTCGACATTTATAGGTGATGTGATCAGTATCATGTAGACTTCCTTTACTTCCCACGATATGCTATGGTATCCATCTTAGACTGCTTCGGCCTGAAAGCCTAAGACAATTGAGAAATAGAAAAATAAACAAATCCTCCTCTATGGAGATATGAACATATGACCACCGGGCCGGCATGCTGTTACTCATGCTACCGCAGCTATCCCGGAAGATATTACCGACAGACTCTAGCTACACATGTTGCAGTAATTGTCCCCCAAGTAGTTTCCTACCACGGGACAGTGAGGTGATGGCGCCATCACTTGTTGTCGTCCGAGAGCAAGGAGGAATAGACGGGCCATCTTTTCCTTATTTTGGCAAGCGACCATGCCTGGCGTCGAACCCGGCTCGGATCGTGTCACAAGTTTTCTAAGGCGCCCCAACTAATAAATTTCTGATGGGAAATGTCATGATGATTCGATGAAGTAATGTTGGAATGATTATATATGATTCGCCTAAAGACAAGGGCAGAGACATTAAAATTAGCAACGTGGAATGTTAGGACGTTAAACGACGACGACAAATTAGAGAACATAAAACAAGAACTGGAATGAGAAAAAAGTAGTATTTTAGGGACGTGCGAAACGAGATTAACAGGAGCAGGCATCAAGATAGATGTAGATTTTAAGTGTATTTATTCTGGAGGTGAAGATCTACAAAGGGGAGTGGCAATTATTTTGGACCGGAAAACATCAAAATCTGTTTAAATATATTGGGCCGTGTCGGACAGAGTTCTACTAGTTAAAATAAGTGGCAGAGCGTTTAGCATAAATGTTATTTAAGTATATGCCCCAACAGGAGAATCCAGTGTAGATAGTGTAGAGGAATTTTATAATGACATAGAGTCTGCCTTAAAGAAATGTAAAAATTCAGAAATAAACATCAAATTAGGGGACTTCAATGATAAAGTAGGAAATCAAGGTGATAGATACACAGTAGGAAACTATGGTTTATAAGAGAGAAATGAAAGAGGATACAGACTCTCAGAGTGGGCAAAAGAACAGGAAATGATTTAGGAAACACCTAGTTTCAGCAACACCCTAGAATATTATGGACATGGAAGAGTCCTAATAACAGGATTAGAAACCAGATTGACTGTATTCTGATTAGCAGAAGATTTAGAAACACACTAACAATAGCAAAAATAGTTCCCAGTGCTAATGTTATAGTGACCAGAGACTACTTACAGGAACACTGAGGATAAAGTTGAAGAAAGTCAAGTATTTAACAGGAAACACTAAATATGATTTGTGTACATTGAGTAATGACAAGGAAATACAAAACAAATTCAACATAGAAGTACAGAACATATTTGATATATTATCTGATCTAGAGATATTATTCCAGGATGTGGGTGGTCAATGGGAAATGGTGAAAAATTCAATCAGTTTGGCTGCAGAAACAACTATTCCAAAATTAAAGAAGGTGGGTCGTAAGAAATGGATGACAGAAGAAATTGTACAACTAATGGAAACAAGAAGACTCAACAAAAATAATTCTGCCAAATATGAAGAAATTCACAGACAAGTCAGAATATTATGTAAGGAGGCAAAAGAAGAATGGCTTGAGGAAAAGTGCTTAGAAATTGACAAACAACACAACAGTCAAAATACCAATTTATTGTACAAAAGAATTCAGAATCTTACTAATAAAAGAACAAGTACATCAACAGGAATCTGAAAGTCAAAGTCACTCAGCCAACATACGAAACTTAAAATCTTCAATTCTTGTGTGATTCCAGTGCTAACATATGGATGTGAGAGTCGGAAATCAGCGGTAGCTTTAGATTAAAAAAAAATAAATTAGATTAGATTTAATAATGAAGGACCGCCAATTTTGAAGATGGAAGTTCGAAATGTTCTTAAGCATATGAAAGCTGGCAATGCCCCCGGTGCAGATAACATCACACCAGAAATGATCAAAGCTTTAGAAGAATATGGATTAGATCAAGTCACCAGACTGCTGAACACATTATATGATACTATAGATATACCTTCTGAATTATGTAAATCTGTATTTATTGCAATCTCAAAGAAATCAGGAGCCTTGGAATGTGATCAACATAAAACAATTAGTATAATGAGTCACATCACAAAGATTTTGCTAGGAATTATCATGCAAAGAGTGAGGAAGAAATTACAACCTGAAATAGGGGAAGAACAATGTGGGTTTGTAGAAGGAAAGGGTACAGTAAATGCTGTCTATATGCATGTGTTATTGAATGTGCTATAGAAGTAAACAAGGATATACATCTTTGCTTTATTGACTACACAAAGACTTTTGATAGAGTTAGACATGTCAACATGGTGGATATGCTTGCAGATCTACAGATTGATGGGAAAGACATTAGATTTATAAAAAAAAATATATTGGAAACAACAAACTGCCATAAGGATTGATAATGAAGTGTGACAATATCAGCCTATTAACAGAGGTGTTAGGCAAGGATGTATAATGTCGCCAGATCTTTTTTTCCTGTACAGAGAAAATATTTTCAGAAATGTAGAAGATATAAATGGAATCAGCATTGGAGGACGAAACATCAATAACATTAGATATGCAGATGATACAGTATTAATTGCAGACAATGCGCAGGACCTGCAACAATTAGTAGATGCAGTTGTTGTACACAGTGAGCAACTGGGGTTAGAATTAAATTGTAAAAAGACTCAGGTTATGGTCGTCACTAGGAAGAAAGAAGTGCCACAATGTAATATACAAGTAAATGGAAATATTCTTCAACAAGTGAATCGGTACAATTATCTTGCAACAGTCATAACATCTGATGGGAGATGCCTTGAAGAGATTAGAACAAGAATCGCCATGGCGAAAGTAGCCTTTGGCAAGATGAAAAACATTCTGACCAATAAAAAGATGTCAATTGAAACGAGAAAAAGAGTGTTGAGGGGATACATAGAGCCTGTACTTTTGTATGGATGTGAAACTTGGACAATGAGCAGTCAAGCTGAAAAGCATCTGATGGCTACAGGAATGTGGTTTCTGAAGAAAATGCAAAGAATACCATGGACAGATAGAAAAACCAATGACCAGGTACTACAGGAGACAAATGAAAATCGTAAATTGATTAGAGAAATTAGACGTAGACAGTCAAAATTATTTGGACATGTTATGAGAAGAAATGGATTGGAGAACTTAGTGACAACTGGCAAGATCGAAGGGAACAGACCAAGAGGAAGACCGAGAGGAAAATACCTGGATGGCTTGGCCACATGGCATGGATGAGACAGGAACACTGAGCTGATCCACGACTCTGGTGATCGAGTAAAATGGCGAGCCATGACCGCCCACGCTTTCCGGCATGGCACATGATTTATATATATATGTATGTATGTATATATATATATATATATATATATATATATATATATATATATATATATATATATATATATGTATGTATGTATATATATATATATATATATATATATATATATATATATATATATATATATATATATATATATATATATATATATATATATATATATATATATTTCCCCAGGACGAGTTATTCCATTCTTGGAATGATAATACTTAAATATTTCCAGGAGGTAACGTTGGAGTGACAATACATATATTTTTCCAGGAGGTAATGTTGGAATGACAATATCTAAATATTTCCAGGAGGTAATTTTGGAATGACAATACACAACCATTTCCAGGAGGTAATGTTGGAATGCAATACACAACCATTTCCATGAGGTAATGTTGGAATGACGATACATAAACATTTCCGGGAGGTAATGTTGCAATGACAATATATAACTATTTCCAGGAGGTAATGTTTGAATGGCAATATCCCCAGGAAGGTTAAACCGGTCAACAAATGCCCGCAGAAGTCGGATGTGTCGGCCTAACGGCGCAAGAACGCAGCTCTGCTGTAAACAGGCGCAACGCAGTCAGATCCGAAAAAAAAATCCCGATGAACGCAGAAGAAGAAGAAGCAATATATAAACATTTCCAGGAGGTAATGTTGGAATGACAATACATAAACATTTCCAGGAGGTAATGTTGGAATGACAATACATAAACATTTCCAGGAGGTAATGTTGGAATGACAATACATACACATTTCCAGGAGGTAATGTTACTACATATCTGACATCTGTTTGGGGGGGGGGGGGGGGGGTACACAAACAGACACATTATCAGTCTGTAATGTTGATATATATTTTTTGACACGTTATGAGAAGAAATAAACTGAAGAACTTGATGACTTCTGGCAAAACTGAGGGGGAAAACAAGAGGGGGGGGGGGATGCAGAGAAGTAAATATCTGGATGGTTTAACCACATGGCATGGTCGGTACAAGAACACAGAACTGATCCAGGGCTCTGGTGATCGTGTGAAATGTGACCTCCCATGCTTATCAGCATGGCACATAATGATGATGATGATTGTTGACATGACATGCTCTCTGCACGTTCTTTTGACACACAATAAATACTAATGTGTTTTTAATGTTCTTGGAGCGAGCTATCAATCGCTCATTTTGACTTAAAGCATACCAACATGATAATGATGATTGTTGATATGACATGCTCTCCGCACGTTCTTGTGAGACACAATGAATACTAATGTCTTTTTAATGTTCTTGGAGCGAGCTATCAATCATTCATTTAATGTTCTTGGAGCTAGCTATAAATCACACATTTAATGTTCTTGGAGCGAGCTATCAATCACTCATTTAATGTTCCTGGAGCGAGCTACCAATCACTCATTTAATGTTCCTGAAGCGAGCTATCAATCACTCATTTAATGTTCCTGGAGCGAGCTACCAATCACTCATTTAATGTTCTTAGAGGGAGCGATCAATCACTCATTCGATGCTCTTGAAGCAAGCTATCAATCACTCATTTAATGTTCTTGGAGCGAGCTATCAATCACTCATTTAATGTTCTTGGAGCGAGCTATCAATCACTCATTTAATGTTCCTGGAGCGAGCTACCAATCACTCATTTAATGTTCCTGAAGCGAGCTATCAATCACTCATTTAATGTTCCTGGAGCGAGCTACCAATCACTCATTTAATGTTCTTGGAGGGAGCGATCAATCACTCATTCGATGCTCTTGAAGCAAGCTATCAATCACTCATTTTGGCTTCACGCATACTAAAACAGATTGTATATCCTTTGCAGTACGCAGCAATCACATCCATCCCCTATTTGTTATTGTGATTTGCTGTAATCGATGGTTGTGGAACGTAGCCACTACGTCAGAAGAGAAAGTTTAAGCGTGTCAAACCTCTCAGTCACGCCGACCCCCAACAACTGCATACTCTTTGAGAGACGTTACAGTCACAAACAGCCACTATTGGCTTTTTGTTACTTACTAGGCATTGTTACGTTCAGTAGTTTGCCATCGCTTACTGAACGAGATGTCAACCTTTAAGTCCAATTGACTGACGTGTGGAGTGAACCTAATACGTCGCTTTATATAAAAGAAAGCTTAATAGCGTTAAACCGCTCTGTTACGCCCACCTCCTGTGTCTTACTAAGCTATTATTATTCCTCTCCTACTGTAGATAAAAACATGTTTTGCGATGTCAAGAACTCAGCCTTGGACATGTGTGGTTGACGTCCAAGCTATAAAATCCAAAGATCTGAAAATGTAAATTGCAGCGGAGTAAACAGTCAACAGGGGGTATTAGAACCCTCTTGAGTTATGCATGTTCCGGGCTGTTACGTCCAGTGTTCAATGTGATGTTTTACCTTTGTACAAGCCAGCTTCCGTGGCACGACAACTTGTTAATTTATAATATGTCTGCGTCTGCTTCCGTCTTGCAGGAACTTCGCGAAATCGGATTTCTTGTTGGAAAATAACTTGAAGGAGTAGAATTTCAGCTCGCACGTAATGATGTTATGGTTCCAGTCAGCGTGTAACAGGACTGGTGGTAAAAATTTAGCTGCAAAAGTATTTGATTTTCAGACTGAGGTTTAAGTATTTGACATGTTTACTTACATGTCATTAGATTCGTGTCGATTGGACTCTGGAAGTTCGGTGTTAGCTGGCTTAAACTATATCTGGGCATATATCGATGGAGATGCGAAATTATTGTACGGTTGTCACGAATTCTCCCATACTTGTTCCTTGTCTTCTTTTTGACCAAAGTCTTGAATACGTTACCGTTTTTTAATGCTAATCATTCCCAAGTTCTTCTTTTGTTTATGTCTAATTAATCGAAAAACGGCGTGTGGTTTGCACCCAATACCCCGCCGCCGTCAGCAAATTCCAACCAAACATAAACACGTCTTCAAAAGGTTTGGTATGAGTTGGCTGTGTGAACTATGCTCCATTTAGTGTTGGACAGCAGTAGAGGCTGTAGAATTAAAAAGAAATCACCAACTGGAATTCCTAAAATGAGTACTGGAGACTTCATGTTGAAGCTCGCTTGTTTAACAGGTACTCATTTCTATATAAAGATAGAAGACAGCTTAGAAATAGATCTTCATGTCCTGAGTATTAGAGGCTGAGAACAGATCCAGGGGGATTATGCGGAAGAAAATTGATTGTGCGTGTATTCAATAATGTTGCAGATTCACGAGTTTCGAACAGGAGCGGGATGACCATAATGATGATGATGATGATGATGATGATGATGATGATGATGATGATGATGATGATGATGATGATGATGATGATGATGATGATGATGATGATGATGATGATGATGATGATGATGATGATGATTGGCATGAAAATGAACAACAATGTACACCGAAATGGTAGAATATATGTATGAAGATGAATATAGATTAAGACGTATACAAAACAAACAGGGATATTAACCGTTTTTGAAACTGGTGTAACGTGTATTCTTTCATCGCTAACAGTGAATTGTGAATTTCTACATCGCTAACAGTGAATTGTGAATTCCTTCAGCGCTAACAATAAACTGCACATTCCTTCAACACAAACAGTGCCTCGTGTATTTCTTCAGTGCTAACAGTGGATAGTGCATTCCTTCAGTGCTAAAGGTTGATCGTGCATTCCTTTGGTTCGCATACAGAATGCTGCCATGCGGATAATCCTGGGGTGCACAAAGGACACACCAATTATATGCATGAGGCATATCCTGACGCTACCAACAATGACGGATAGGCATATGGTCCTTCAGGCCAAATGGTACCTGAGAGTTGCCGCAGACAGGGATCACCCGCTGCATGCAGCAATGGATATGGTTAAGGGTCATAGACTAAGACGAGGCAGGTCCTGGATGGCACAGGCAGAACTTTCTATGAGTCAGGTGTGTGATCTAGAGACCATCAATCGTGAAAGAGAGTGGGTTGAAGTTCCGGAAGACATGACGGACTGGCACAATGTAATAATAACACTGGGTCGTGAGTGCAGAGAATGGGCAGCAGGTCGCATTGAGTTTAAAGTGCAACAGCTGATCCAGAGCAACGCACATCAAGGTGACATAGTCATCTACACTGATGGGTTGTCGTAAGTTTTCCTTTCTTACTTTAGTGTCGTCCCTGGAGTGAGGGGAATCAACACCCACATTTTTTTAAACCCAATATTATTGTCCTAGAGAAACCACCAGACTCCGTCCACAAAACTCCGTCGGTCTGCAAACACCTCTTTCTTACTCTCACTCACCCATAGATCATGCCCCCTCTCTCTCCTCTCCAACATAACATACTCCACAACTCTAGCTTTAATAAATAAATACAAAATAATTTATTAAACAAAGAGTATGTGTGTGAGAAGTGTGTGTGTGTAATGTGTAGACAGTGTGTCGAATATTCTAGTATGTGCAAACTTAGACCAAGTAGCTGAAGAGCCCAGCCCGATCATCCCGGAAAGGATCATACCACATCTTCATTCAGTCCACATTACTCTCACCAAGGAATGTGTCCCTCCTGCTAGATGTAGACTTACACCGGTCGCTGCTTGATCACTTATATACCTAGTCACAGTTTAACACTGATCCTGTCTGGATCACACACCGTTATTACATGTCGCTACTGTTCTTAAACTTATAACATCTTTGTCTAGTGAGGACACGAAAATACTGTTCCTTGAACAAAATGTAATTTCTGTCTAAAGTGTCTATTGCTCACAAGATCACTGTTTTAATAACTTCATCATCAGTTTATACTGTTCTATTCCCATGTGATGTGGAAAAACTGTACCTATTAGTCTTTTCACCTGTCGTGTGAAAACATCATACTCACTGGACTTTTCCCATGTGGTGTAAAAAAAAAACCGATTCTCTTGTTCTATTCACATGTGATGTTTGAAACATTAATTTCACGATTGGTCCTTCTCCAAATTGATGCGGAGAAAACAATCTCTAGTATTCTGATAAAGTGTGACGTTTAATAAATACTCTCACGATTGTTCCTTTAAACCCCTTTCATCATGGGCCCAGTGCAAAAGTTGCTGACTAACTGCCTGCAGTAAGGTCTCCATTCTCAGTGACTTGAGTGACCTAAGGGAACCTGTAAAAGAGAAAACCATACACTTGGTGAGAGAATCTGTCCCTGACCTCCATTGGATGGGGGTAGGCTGACATCCTCACTCAGATACATGACAGTGAACCAACTCTGTCATGGGCAGAGGAGCTCTTCACTCCGGTCTGCGGTGGGTTAAGACCAGGACAGAGCAAAATGTAAAGTGTAGACCCCCAGCAGACCTCACTGGAAGATCCCACCATTGGACATTCTCCCCATCCCCAATCTCCCCAAATATCATCCCATTTCACTATTCCCCATCAGCGGAGCCACCTGCCTTCTTACACTAGTTAATCTTAACAATGTGACTGCCTATTGTCGCTGATATTCCTTGACTACCTAACCACAATGCAACAACACTATGATATAGTTCTAACTATATTTCTAAGCTATTCCACATTATTTATAGCTAGATGCGATCCTTAAAATACCTTATGCCATTCTGACTCAACTCTGAATCGAATACACAGTTTGCCATAAAAGACACATGTTAAGCAAAACCGAACACATGCGATTCTATTCAACACGGATTGAGCCAGCTATCACTTCTGCCCACGTCAACTGTTTGAGCTACACTAGCCAAAAACAAATCATGTTTTTGTCACAAAGAGCCTTGAATTGTTCACGTGACGTTCCTTTGATGTCAAAACATCAGATGGTTTCAGGGGCAGATAATCCATTTCAGAATAAGATCTTATCTCCCTTGTTTAATCAATGTCACCAGTGGTCTCCCCTGTCCTGACAACCCAAAACAAGGTAGCGAGTTCCTGCATTTTCCCAATGTTCACAATAACAAGCCTACAACTTTCTGTCGTGTGGTGACAATAAAAGCCGCCATTCGTTTGATGTCGGGGAATTCACAGAGTCCCGCGGGTGTCCTGATCTCACACAACAACTTGCAGCTGTGAACACAGACTGTTTTCTGTAATTTTCTTTTCATCTGATGTTAATGACAGTGGATTTCATCACATGGGTCAGTGGTGAGAAACAGACGTAGTTTGCTAGGGCTTTATTGCAAAGGCTAATGGGCGAGTCTTAAAAACGGAGAGTCTGGCATATGAGACTGCGACCTCCAGCATGAGAATGGAGGCTGAGGCAGTAACAGCGGCATTCCGGTGGCTAGGGGAGACTACTGCAACACACGTTGTATTCATTACGGATTCAAAGAGTATGCTTAGCAAGGTTGAGAAAGGTATGTTTCGTGTGGAATGGCTCTCGTCGCTTCAGAGGTCACAGATCGTGAGAATTGTATGGATATTTTGCCCTGACCATGCGGATGTACGGGGGAATGAACAGGCTGATAGGCTATCAGGGAATGCACCTCTTGGTGGCATTTTGCCTATGGACAAGGGGCAGGTGGTCGTGCGCTTGTGGGACCAGGTGGATAAGGCGGAGGAACAGACTGAGAACCCATATGTGGAAAGAATAAGATTGCGGGGGTCGGCAGGGGTTCTGGAATAATCTCAAAACTGAGAAGAAAGACCAGGAGAACTTTTAATCAGATATCGGTGGGAACGATTAGTAGTATGACTCTTCGCTGGAGGGGACGGAGCACGTATGGGAATGTCCTCAGTGCAGTAATGTCGGTTCTTGACTAAACTCAACTGAACTCAACTCCTTTGGTTCTAAGTATGGATAGTGCATTCATTCTGTGCTATAGTGGATTGTACATTCCTTCAGTGCTAACAGTGAATACTTTATTCCGTCAGTACTGACAGTTGATCGTGCATTCAGTCGGTGCTAACAGTGGATCGTGGATATAAAATATAAATCATATTGGTGGATAATAGACCTGGATAAAAATGGTACCTCTACATGAGGTGTCTAGTTGGCCGTCCGTCGAAGTGCACTAGTTTATTCCGCAAATTGCTGGAGGTGTTAGCTTCGAATGCCGTTGTTGTAACTACAGCTTTCAAACTGTTTATTGTCTAGTGCATCATGTAATCTCAACTTCTTTCCTCTACTCCTGCGAATGTCGATTAACGCCCGTGAATGTATTTTTCAAGATATTTCAGTGATAAAAATTATCTCAAAGAAAAATTCTGACCAATAAAAAGATGTCAATTGAAACGAGAAAAAGAGTTTTGAGGGGGTACATAGAGCCTTTTCTTTTGTATGGATGTGAAACTTGGACAATGTGCAGTCAAGCTGAAAAACATTTGATGGCTACAGAAATGTGGTTTCTGAGGAAAATGGAAAGAGTACCATGGACAGATAGAAAAACCAATGACCAAGTACTACAGGAGACAAATGAAAATCGTAGACTGATTAGAGAAATTAGACGAAGACAGACAAAATATTTTGGACATGTTATGAGAAGAAATGGACTGGAGAACTTATTTACAACTGGCAAGATCGACGGGAACAGACCAAGAGGAAGCCCGAGAGGAAAATACCTGGATGGCTTGGCCACGTGGCATTAACGGGACAGGAGCACTGAGCTGATCCACGCCAATGGTGATTGAGTGAAATGGCGAGTCATGACCACCCACGCTTTCCGGCATGGTACATGATTATATATATATATATATATATATATATATATATATATATATATATATATATATATATATATATATATATATATCCAGCGTTTGCAGCCTACCTTGTGCCAGACGTATTGGTTACCCACTCCTCTGTAAAACACAAGGCAAGGCCGAGAGAGGGAACATGTCGTTTGGGCACCACGTGTTTCTCTGAAGCTCTGCCCAGGCATTGTGATGGAATTTTAGCCACATTCCAACTCACATACTTTGGTCAAGATGCAAGGCAAGATGCCACTGACTCACTATATATATATATATATATATATATATATATATATATATATATATATATATATATATATATATATATATATATATATAGCCCTACATATGCACGCGTTCCTTTCTTGCATGATCTCAGTGTTGCCCATAACATCTTTGATGGTAATATACTTTCTATGTTCAGTAAAATAACATATGTAACCGTGTTTGTATTCACTGGCAGGTCGCTTCTATGCTAAGGTAAACAACCTTATGGGTATGCATCATAATCTTCATGTAGCAGGTCGCTTGCAGAGAGGGGCGCAGAGAAGATGCTCAATCCTTTGCCAGTTCCTCGACCTCGTGCATTTTCACGCCTAAGGTGTCTTCAATGATCTGTGTCTATCTTCATACTGGTTGATCTCTAACACTGAGCTCCCCCATGAGTTTAACACTGTTCTTTCCAAACTACTGTTGAGGTTATTAAATTAAGTATATCGAACTACGTCACAGCGTTGGGTTTTCCCATGAGTTTAACATTGATTTTTCCAAACATTTTAAAAGTTGCATATCCCTTACAGGACGTCGTAGTCAACACCAGCATTTTTTGCTGTTGTGATCTCTTTGCAAGTTTACTTACAGTAGTTTGCCATTGCTTTCTGATCGGCCGGCTCCCATACCATTTCGTAAAAATCAAACGCAATGCGGTCTGCTGCCAAATCGCACGCAGCAGTGTTTAGAACACGGGTATGCAGGATTACGAACAGCGTCCGTTACTCTTTCACCACGGAGCAAAACTACTATTTATTTTCATGTTATTTTATGTCGAATGACGTTACTGGACACTGGGATTTCCCATGAGTTTATAATGTAAAAACATATTAGATTCCGAGTCCCAGTGATGTTTTTAACCTATGTTACTTAGATGTTCGGATCTTGTAAAATGTGAGTATTTTTCTTCTACGTAATCCACGGTGTTTTATTACATTTTCTCCAATATTTAATTTCAAAAGTCTTAATGTTCTTCTATAGTGATTGCGAAACAGCCAATGATTCATTACTGCGGTGTGCAACAGGAAAGATGCATGCTCTCAAACATTGTACTTTATAAGATGCATGTTCTCAAACATTGTACATTGTAAATTATGTGCTGATTTTGTACCAATGGCTCTTAATACTGATTAATTTATTTATTTTTTTTTTTTTTTTTTTTTTTTTTTTTGCAAATCCCTAACAGGACGTTGCAGTCAACATCAGCATTTTTCAGCTACTGTTGATGTACTAGGCAAGATTACGTTCAGTAGTTTGCCATTGCTTTCTGATCCGAACTTGGCCGGATCCGAACTTCCTTGCTATATCGTATGGAACACGAGAGGTTGTGAATTATAGGAGGCGTTCACACGTGTGGAGACCTCCTGGCTGCTATGTGTCTTAAATGTACTATTTTCAATTATAAATTATTGTATCTTGATTTTCTTGTTTATTCTAAGTTTTGCTTATTTTGCGCCATCCCAGGTCATTCCCCGGCCCGTGGAAGTGCCGCCTACGATCTGACGTTACAATGATTTACATGGCAACACACACAGACACACACACACACACATGCATCTTTCCTTCCCCCAGATGCGTCCAGCTGTCAACACAGGTCCGATGCTCCAGAAATATTTACTTCTTTTTGCCAGTCATCCATTTTATAGGTATGTGACAAGGATTTCGTTGTTTGATAGTGATAGGTAAATGAACTACAAATGTGAATAGAGGCAATAAAGTAGCAAACATAGCATAAAAATTGCCATAGAAGGCTATTGTTATTGCGAAAATATTATCCCCAGCTCAGAAGAATTCCCCGGTCAAGTTGTTATTCGAACAGGTCTCTAGGCAAGTGTTGTTTAACCTTTCTGCTGGAGCAGATACTTACACAAATGTTTAAGTTGCTCAAGGAACTATGTACGATGACCCAAGTGTCTGTACTACTTTATGTAATAAAATAGATGGGCAGAAATGTTGCATTTAGGCAATTTCGGTATGTTTCGCCAGAACCCCTGGCTGCCACTCGCAGAACTCTGCTCTTGGTTGTTTATTTAGGCCAGCCCTATTTATATATTTTGCAAACCTTATTATGAGATATATTCTATTACCAAAGGTACCTATAAAGTTTATATTACCTTTGGTGAGCCGTAGCTTCACAAGTGACCCCTAGCCCTCTGCTTTTACTGTGTTTCAATAGCATTTTAATTATGTTTCTAATTCAATGTGTTATTCATTTTCAGATTCCGTGTACGTCACCCTTAAATATGGCTACTAAGAAAAGGAAAGTGGACGCTGAGTGTCGCGTTTTCAATGAAGAATGGGGAGTAAAGTACTTCTTAGTGGAAACAAAGGGCCAGAAAACCAGTTGCGTAATATGCAGCGAAAATGTTGCCGTTTTAAAACAGTACCATCCTTCGGCGACACAACGAAACAAAACATATATCAACATATTCACAATTTTCCGGGAAGTTACGCTCTGAGAAATATGAGTCCATGAAGCGTGGTTTAGACACACAAAGTGATCTCTTCACGAGAAAGTTTTCTGAAATGAATCTGTCCCTCGTACAAGTTACAATAACAGTGCATAAGATCAGAACGATAGTGCAGAAAATCAGATAAGATAAGAACGAGCACAACCGTTTACTGATGGCAACTTCATCAAAGAGTGTATGATGGAAGCAGCAAATGAATTGTGTCCCGAGCAAACTGATTTGTTTGGAACTATAAACATTTCGGCAAGTTCATTTGTGCGAAGAACAGAAGAACTTGGGGAGAACATAGTGCTACATATACACGAGAAAACTAGGAACTTGTTGTGGTATTCTCTGGCGCTTGAGGAGTCTATTGATCTCTCGAGTACGTCACAACTTCTCATGTTCATTCGTGGTATCAATTTAGCTTTCAGATAACGAAAGGGTTGGCATCCGTTTGCAGCATGCATGGACAAACAACTGGAAAAGACATTTTCATGGAAGTGCAAAAAGTTTGCAAGGCTATAACCTTCAGTGGAATCAGCTTCGGGGTATTATAGTTGATGGAGGAAAACATGGCTGGGGTGAGGAAAAGTCTTAAGGGGCAGATCAGGACTCAGTTCAAAGATTTGCAAATTCCGGGCACTCCGTTCAAACACTGCATCATTCATCAGCAAGCACTCTGTGGGAAAGACTTAGATATTTATTGTGTACTGAAACTAGTCGTTCTGCTATGAGCATCATTCGAGCACATACATTCAGTCACCGTCAGTTCCAGGCTTTTCTTGAAGAAATTGATTCTGAATTCTGTGACTTGCCTTATCACACATCAGTGAGGTGGCTCAGCTGCGGCAAAGTCCTGTTTCGTTTTTACAAGTTCCGAAACAAAATAGATGTTTTTCTCACTGAAAATGAGAGCTGATCCACAGCTGTCAGATCCTACCTGGCTGTCAAAGTTGTCATTTTTGGTCGACATCACATCCCACATGAATGAACTGAATGTGAAACTTCAGAGAAAGGATAACCTTGTTTGTGATCTCTGCATAATCATCAAAGGATTTCAGAGAAAGCTGTCACTGTTTGAAGCACAACTGGGAGGAGCAAACTTTTCTTATTTTCACAGTTTCAAAGAATTTTGCGCTACAATCGCCAAAGATGTCAACCTCGATTTTCCGTGGGTAAAAAATGTTCGTGACTTGAAAAAACATATGTTGGAGAGATTTTCACATCTTGACAGAACTGAGAGTGACATTCTTCTGTCCCAGAATCCGTTCTATTGTAACCTTGATGATGTGCCAGTTGAAATACAGTTGGAGCACATTGGTTTGCAAGCAAATGACTTGTTGATAGAGAAGCACAGAGAAGAAAAAACTTGTTGAATTTTACCGCTGCTTACCTGATGTTGAGTTTCCTAAACTGAAGAAATTTCACGCTGGTATGGCACCAGTGTTAGGAACAACTTATGCCTGTGAGAAAATATTTTCAAAAATGAATTATATGAAGTCAACACATTGAAGAAGATTGACTGATGAACATTTGAAAGCAATTCTCTTGATTGGATGCAGCAATTCCAAACCAAACATTGATGATATCATGAAAGTCAAATATCAGTTTCACAAATCTCACTAACCCTTTTTGCTGCTTGGTTTGTGAGATTCGGATATGTGCACACTAGGTCTGATGTAAGTATCTTGTATGCTAACGTTGCTTTCATTGATAACTTTTTTAGTAAATAAATATGTTGGTTGTCTTTGTTTTTTGTGCATTGCACGTCATTCACCCATGATTAACTTAGTTTTTCGTCTTTTTTACCAGAGCTTTCGCTCTGGCTTGCAAGTATTGTTAAAGTTAGTTGTATATCCTTTACAGGACGTTTGCAGTCAACACCAACATTTTTTGCTGTTGTTGTCTTCAGTAGTTTGCCATTGCTTTCTGAACGACCGTCACCCATATCATTGCGTAAAAAACCAGCGCAACGCAGTCTGCTGCTAAATCGAGCGCAGCTGTGTTTCGAACGCGTGTATACGGGATTTCGAACTGTGTCCGTAAGACCTTTGCCACCGAAACCGGCGCAAGTATTGTGCAGAATGAGTATCCGGCCCGCGCTCGTCATATTGTCAGTTATCCGGCCCGCCGTGAAAAAAAGTTTGTGACCCCTGGATAAGAGGAAGATTTCATCTGTATATCTTAGTTCTGAAATTGAATTTTGACCAATTCTGAATGGATCAAGCTTGTCGTCATTTATGTATGTGATACATGTTGGGGTTTGTGCGATGACTAATTAGCTTATCTGCTTGTGTCATTAATATGTAACTAATATGTGTCATCAGTAACAATCTTGTGGGTTTATGATACCAGTAGTCATGCTTTTGACTTGTACTATCAGTAACAATGTTGTGGTTTTATGATGCCAATATACACTTTGTGCATTTGAATTTTCAGCCTTATTGGTTCTTATAATCAACTTGCTGGTTTGTGTTTTGATAAATCAATCTATACCTTTGTTTTATCTCACATGGAGCATTGGTTCGGAGCTTGTTGACAATGTCTGATACCTATAAAGGCAACATTATCAACAATTGCCTCATCGCAGCCAATCTGTATTAGCCGTGCTGAATTATAACCTGTCTATATCCGAATATAAGGGGTTACGGGCGCAGTTCGTAATCCCGTATACCGCGTTCGAAACACAGCTGCAGGCGATTTGATAGCAGACCGCCTTGCGTTGGTTTATTTTATAAAATGATATGGGTGCCGGTCGTTCAGAAAGCAATGGCAAATTACTGAATGTAAACTTCCCAAGATATCACAAATAGCCAAAGAATGATGGGATTGACTGTGACATCCTGTAAAGGACATACAACTAACTTTTAACTAAATATCCGAATATGCATCTCCGCAAATAGGACGTTTCAGTATTGACCGTGCACACATATGTCGATTTCTGAGCCTAGCGATGGGAAGGAGATGTTTGCAACATAGAACCCACGAAGATGGCACTATGGTTTAGGGTTTGGGGAAAAGTCTACCTGATCCTCACTCCAACAATGTCAATCCTTTTTCACGGCTTAGATGAACTGAACCCCAATGTAGTGAATTTCAGAGTTAAAACTCGAAGTCAAATTCAGTAAAGTCAAACAGTTCATCAACCGTTTCTTTGTGTATTCACTAAATATTTTCTTTCCAGCCAAAGTGTTCATTAGGTTGAGTGAGTTCTTATTCACGTGTTGCCGTTCTTGGTGGTTACAGATAATTGCACGTCCTTTATAGGACGTCGCATTTAACCCCAGCAGCTCTTGCTATTTGTGATGTACTAGGCAATATTTTTTACGTTCAGTTGTTTGCCATTGGCTGGGGCATATAGAAAGAAGATAATAGAGAAACAAAACTCGCTTATACTCAAGAAATAAATGACTGTAGACCCCAAGGTAGACCAAGAAGACGGTGGAGAGATAATATATATACAGATCTACAAGCACGTGGAATTAACGACTGGCAAGAGAGGGTCAACCAGAGACGAATGGAGACGGATTGTACCTACAGCAAAGAACCTCAATGGCTCGGAATGCTGAAGAAGAAGGAGGAGGAGGAGGAGGGGAGGAGGAGGAGGAGGAGAAGAAGAAGAAGAAGAAGAAGAAAGGGAGGAGGAGAAGAAGAAGAAGAAGAAGAAGAAAGGGAGGAGGAGAAGAAGAAGAAGAAGAAGAAGAAGAAGAAGAAGAAGAAGAAGAAGAAGAAGAAGAAGAAGAAGAAGAAGAAGAAGAAGAAGAAGAAGAAGAAGAAGAAGAAGAAGTTGTTTGCCATTGTTTTCTGAACTATGGACGCCGTACCATCGAAATCAACTCAAGACTGTCTGCTTCCAAATCGTGTGCAGCTGATTTCGAACCCTCGACTCCGTATGTCGGGAAACTGTGGAACGCGTGCACTGCTCCTAAGCCACAGCGTCGAAGTTAGATGTAGACGCCTGTACAATTAACACAGCAAGTTCGTCCTTGTTCTCACTTTACAAAAGACAAGTCGTAAATACATTAATGGTTGCGGTATAATTAATACACCCGTAACCTCTTTAGATAATGAACACGAATAAGACAGTGTTTGGTAAACAACCTCGCTTTCATCATTGAATAAATCAATAGCAAGCGTAGGCAAATGATAATATAGTTTACACAAAATACCGTGTACAAACACATTATATAACCTAAAATAATAGTGTATATTTATTTTAACGTGGAGATCTGATCATTGTCTTTCGGGAAATATGTGTCGCTTTTGTTGTTGCTGCTCCACGGGTGTTATTGTGTTTCATATCCATGTCAAAGTCGACTATATTGTTGTGTGTCATCTTATTTTAGCGTCTGAGATTTTGTGAATAAGATGCACAAACAGAATACATGTTAACACTTAGTTTATCTGTTTTACCTCAAGCCCAATTCCAAACATATGTATTAGTATATGTCAGCTCTTGAATGGGACAATGGGTGCCTGATTAGGCCAGTCTGAACCCGGAAAAGTATGTTATGTTCAGGAAGAGTCACGGTTTGGTAGCGGCTAACAGGAATGCGGGTCAGCCTAACGGTCACGTGTTCGAATTCCCATTGAGCTAGTGATTGTTTTAATTGACCTGGGCTCCCAGATCGACTCAGTGTAATATTAAATGTTTTAAATGATTCAATGTAGTCTACCGTTGTTTACTGCTATGTCTGTGATGTGATAGGACCGTCACATTTTGTAGTCCTGGATGTAGGATAAAAAGTGGCCAATATTTCCATCACCGAGCGCGACTTGGAACTCTCATTCGACCGTGCTCATGAGATTATCAGCGCAGCTCCCTATTAACTTCACTAAAGCCATCTCTCATCCTAAAATGGGTACCTGGAAATATCCTGGCAAATAAAGTCGGCCGTCTGGTATTGGCCACATCACCTACCGAGTGTCGATTGGTCTAACAAATATGGGGGATAGCTCCATATACCCAAAATGATCCATGGCGTGAAAAGATGTCCTTTACTAACTTGTTACTTACATTGTGAGCAGAGCCGTGGCCATGGTAGGTGTGGGGAAGACAGAGACCTTCAGCACACTAGAGATGACACGTTTGTTGGACTCATCACTATCACTTCATCTTCCACATTTGCCGTCAAGCGTTGTGGGGAGGAACAGTTGAAGATCCAGTGCCTGAGGTGTGGCAATGGATAATGTCACTCTTTGTGACTGTAAAATATCTTTAAGGTTTGAAATCTATTTTCTTCTCTTGCTCTCGTATAAGATTTTCTTTTATGTAGTTACGGGTTTGACCTAGGTGGTTTTGCATTCTACCGAGATGGCCAAACCATTTGATGTTCTGCTTTTCAATATATGTGCGACAAGTAATTGATCCAACTGTCTGTATGGCAACATTAGTTCTTTCTCGGTCTTGGATGTTGTGGACTTCTTATTTGAAAACACAACTATACGGCACTGATACATTGATACAGTACAAATGATGTGTCTTCTTCCTGTAATCCATTCCGTGTGGCGTTGGTGTTCATATATGTCCACAGCTTGCTGTTTGGTGTGCTACCAATCATTTCTGATACTGATGTTCCTCCATACCATGATGTCAAACTGTCCAGCATCTTCTCTTTTGGTCTCCTTTTGTCTCTCTTAACCTGCAACTTTCCCGTTGTGACTATGAACTCTAGTGTTCCCTTCTCATGGCATGAATGAATCACCAAAAAACAAGAAGTAGATTGTGAGCTTTACTAAAACACTATTACAAGAAACAAATTGGACTTTGCGGCCCAAGCCTTCGTCAGCACAGAACAGACAAACACAAACCAACGCAAAACTACATGAAACACACTACATGACAATAATATTAAGGGTACTTATCTGAATCTGTGTCCTAGCTTGGAGTGACTGACGACTGACACGAGGTCGACGACTATCAGTGGATATGGGCCGGATGTATGGTCAAAGGATCAAAGGTCAAAACGTCAGAAGCTCAGCTATTGGCTAAACAACTCGGCGGGAAGAGGATGCGGTGGAAAGGCGCCTATGTGGGCAAAAGTTAAAAATAGGATAGGCGAAGATGTCACGGACGCATTTCGCAATTGGCAATTTCTCTTTGTGCTCTCGAAACACAGTGGCGGAAGATTTAATTGCGTTGGTCCTCACAGAGGAGTATGAGTAGCGGTCGCTCGGAAAACGATTGCAAACCTCCGAACGCAAACCTGCCAAGAAATCCCAAACAGCAGAAATAATGCTGGGGTAGACTGTGACGTCCTACAAAGGACATGCAATTACCTTTTAGTGGACTATACAACTGTGGGAGGGGATGGGGTTTGGAAGTTAAATGAAACTGTGTTGGACATTGAGGCCGTGAGGGGAGAGTGTACCCAAATGGAAGATGAGACAGATTTCCAATGTTTGACGATCCCGTTCATGGGATGCGCACGATTTGATCGCCGTGACCTGTATGTCAGCCACGCCACAGTAGTCAGGACTGTTGAAGTGCATGGATACTGATTTCTGGGCGCCACTGGTGATGTCAGAAAAATGTTGTCTAAATCTGTTAGCAAGACGTAAACCTGTCTGCCCGATGTATCTCATGTCACAACGTGTGCAAGTAATCGCATAGATAACGTTGCGACTCGTGCATGAGAAACCCTCACGGACGTGGAATGTCGTCTTAGGGAATACCATACTCTGGGTTTGAAGTACATGTGGGTAGGTCTTACAACGCGATCGAAGACAAGCCACCGTGCCAGGAAGAAACTTGTGAGGTTGGGATAGACTGCTATGGACCAGCATATCTCTGAGGTTACGATATCGCCTATACGCCACCAGATGGGCCTCTCAGAAGATATCGAGAGTGGTCGGGTCCGCCCGGAGAATGGATAGATGTCTCAGGATGATATTCTTGGCAGCAATATTGTGGGGATGGTAGGTTTGTGTGAGGACAGGTCTATTATTTCGTGGTTTCGACCTGGAGGAGAGAGCCTGAGCACGACTGATAGGCATGCTCATCTGATGCGAAAATTCAGTTGTCTTTTGTGAGTTAACTTCTTTCAAGATATCTTCAGTACTCTTTCTATTCATCCACGGTGTTCTTATTATTTTTCTACGAAACCAAATCTCAATAGCCTTCGCATAACTCCTCATTTGTCTGATAATTGTCCTTGATTTGTTTCCATACAGCACTATTGGCTCAATATAGCACTTAACTCTTTTTTTTTCTCGCCTCAATTAATACAGATACATTGCAGAGTGCATTCTTCATCTTACGAAATGCTGCTTTTGCTTTGACTTCTACGTGTGACTTCCTTAATACATCTTCCATCTGCTGTTATTAAAGTACCGAAATAATTCCTTGCATTGACTTCTTTCAGACTGGTTCCATGCAAACTGATGTTGCACGTGGTATACCAATTTTCTTTGCAATAATCATTATTTCTGTTTTTGTTATTTAGACAAAGTCCTTTGTTCTTTGACTTTCTGTTGCACTTACATCAATCATTTCTTGTAAATGCGTTTAATTTTCAGCGACTAAATTTATGTCATCAATATGACGCACGTTGTTAACATTATAAGATGCATGTAATGCTAACTTTGATATCTGGCTGTTATTTAGTAACAGTTGATAAAAAGATAACTGTTCATAAAGTTATTTAAATTGTTAGCCATTTCAAACCCTTTTTACTTTATCGATGACAATGAAAAGATGTACACACATGTAAAAGGGTTTATATTTACAGACAATTCATAATCTTTTGGCATAACGAAGCACTAACAACACGTTAAATTGATACATTAGATATACGTGAGAAACAAAACTAGACAAGAGATGCAGAAGAAGATAGAGACAGGCGTATGCCTAAAGCTTAATCCTGGAACTACCAGCATTTGTTGGTAACATTGCTTACCAATGGGGTCCATATGGAAGGCACCACTTAATATAGTTAAAACTAGACCGTTTTTAATGGAATTTTTATATTGATTTTGATTTTTTAATCTTTACAAAATGTTTAGTTAAATGAATGCTTAAATATGTTACTTACAGGCATGAACCTAGCACAGAATATTGCAAGTTGTAAGGTGCAGCGGTCATAAACAATGTTCTTATGTTGGCCACACAAATGTTATTGCAAGTGTCACAAACATTTACTGTCAAACTCTCTTAGGCAAAGGTGAGAACGACCTCGTCTTCTAGATCCACAAGGATTCTCTTCTAGTTTAGGTGAAAGGTTCACAGGCGGACATATTTGTCTCTTTCGATGAGTCCTTCTGCAGGTTGAATCAAAACCTGTCTGCGTTTATGTGACTTGTGATTGTTCCATTCAGGATTGAGGTGCATCCACAGAACAAATGCATTCATGGAAGAAACAATTAACATGTAGAAAATGACTACAGGCCATCTGTTTGTCTTGCGTTTGACGAAATAACAGCACAATATTTGACCGGCTGTGTCCACTCCACCCATCGTGTGATTGTGGTCAAGGATCATCAATGGTTTTTTGGAATCAGAACATTGATCCACATCTGGATGATCATGTATTGTACTAAGAAGTACAACTTCTTTTCCTTTCTTTGGACAATAGGAAGCCAGTGCTGCACCATCAATGAAAGCAAACTTTGTGGAAAATTTAACACATCTTCTCCTGAAATTAGCTATTTTGGAATTTCAAATCCTTTCACCATATCGAGTACAACTCTTTCTCCTTGTTTTTTTCTTCTCTCGTTGTTGCTCAGGTTATCCACCGATGTAAACTTGCATATTGAAAACATATGAAGTATCACCGTCACAACAGCACCAAATTTTTATGCCATATTTGCCAGGCTTTGGGGGAACATATTGATTTAAAGGTCATCTTCCTCTAAACTTAACTAACTGCTGACCAATTGTTAAATTGCACGACGGAGCATAGCAGTCCTGTAGATATTTCGTCCAACTGTTGAATACTTGCTTTATTGGCTCAAATTTATCATTTCTTTCATGTTATCGTCTCTGTTGGACATTAGTAAATCGTAGACATCTGGAAATTGCAGTAAATCTATTTAGTTGCATTGCCTTTGAAAATATTGCCCGTCCATGTTTTTTCCTCCAAAGTAGACTAATAGCTTCATGTTTTGATTTATTCACACCAGCCTAAATCAAAACTAAAAAAAAAAATCAGTTAAATTATCTCCAAAGTTTTCTATTTGTCCCGAACCACATTAATTCCTTCTTGGTTTGTCCATTTCAGGGTGTCATCTGTCAGACTTTTTGTCATAAGTAATTAAAATGTTGAAATTATTGAGTCAATGTTTTGTGTTGTGCGTGTCGAGTTGGGCCATAATGTTGGATGAAACCATTTTCAGAAGCTCTTCTGCAAGTTGCTGTCTTTCTTGGAGTCTTCTCAAGATTTCTTGCACCAGGTAATGTCTTTATTTTTTGAAAGGTACATCTGTCCTTGATCTTTAGTCGAGTCTGAGCTTGCATGTTTACTTGAATAATCATTTGCATGTTCATTGTCACTTAACAACTATTTTCTTCAATGGACAGATGATGTTCTTTAGTTGATACACATGAAACACTACTTGGCGGAATAAATTCATCACTGCTACACTCATTTTCTGAATCTTCCTCACTGTTGTCATTAATATTTGAAGCAACAGCGCTTCTACAGTCATAGAAAGATCTTACATCCATGATACCAACATAACGTTTGTGTCAAATGCATGCAGTGAGATGTCAAATGGAAAGTAAAAATACTTTCAGTTTTGGCACGATGATGTAATCATCGATTGCCAAATAAATGTGTTATGAAGTAATCAATTTTAGTATCAATTAATACTGAAAATATGCTTATTTTGTATATAAAATATATTGGGGTCCAGTTGGAACCCCACTGGTAACAAGTGTAAACACGTATGATAGTACATGTAAATTTCATGCGATATTGTATATATGTTAGCCTGTTTTGGAGAAATATATTGCTAACAATGTATAAAATATCAAACACATTAAAGCAAATATAAGAACAGTAGAGAAAGCGAAATTTGACACTGGAGTCCATTTGGAACCCATGGTAGTTCTAGGGTTAAACAGCTGGACAACAAATAAGGGGGCCCCGATGGCACAGTACCAGGATAGTTTGCCCTAGATCTCACCCCTATCCGCCAATTTCATCGCCTGGTGGTCACGGGCTCAGGTTCACTTGAAACTGGTAATTTCTTTCAGCGACATTGGTTGACTCACTCTGATGTGGGTATCAGTAAACTTCATGAAACGTTAAGGCTGTCGGCGTGGTATCGACCACATCACCGATCAAGTGTCCAAACCTGTAAAACATGGGATTTGTACCATATATAATAAAACACAGAACATGGGAAAGAGTCCTTACACGGACAAACAATGTAAGCAACACCAACTTCATCAAACTATTAGACAGAAAGGAAGGGAGTGTGCCCCACATCAGGGACTTGAAGACGAAGAAGACCCCGATAGCATCCAAACGTTATGCTTGTTCTCTTGTTTGTTTAGCGCCCAAAGTGAAGTTTTATGATGTCTTATTTTCCAACGATTTTCGGTTCCCTGTACATTAACTAATGAAGTGTCATGGGGTGATTAATTGTCATCAGAGACTTCTCCTATCTGCCACGGGCTTATATATCGCCGAAATGTTGTCATTGTTGTATAATACAACATGTTTGCTACCATATTAACAACTTTAAATTACTCTGACACACCCCTACTTCCCATTTTCTGCAATACATTTGTGTTTGGACAAAAGCTACTTTTTCTTTGGCACTGAATATGTTAACGGCCATTTGATAAAAGTCGCGAAATGCGACGTGACATGAAAGTGAACTCTGAGATAACTGAAGAAAGAATTGGCGCTGCGCGTAAATATACACCCAGTGACCTAGAGCAGTTAGAGGTATGAGGATAAAAACGCAGTAATGCATCTGAAGCAAGCCAGGGCGTTAAAATACCCTTGAAATCCCCAGACAGCACACCTGTCACTAATGTGAAATAATCTCCCACAGATATCGTAATTTCCCAGAGACTTCGCTAATGAGCCAACAGTTATAAATGCACTTACAGACAGCTTTGTGGTGTTTTCAAACATGTTTATGTCTATTCAGAGCACACACAAAAACAAGTTGAGCCACATTAATATCTGGCCTGTTTTTGGGCTAGAAAGGTAGATAAAACTGCGTATGAAGAGATTCTTATTTACGACAACATGTATCTTTCTGCAAGCACCGTATCACATCCAACCCTTCGACATTTATATTCCCGTACGGGGAACCTGTTGTGGGTACGAGAAGTGTTATGACCATTAAGGTAAACGTCAGCGTAATAATTCATAACTCACCAGGGTGTTGCACACGTTGTCCTCATCTGCTCTCCAACATTCCATACCCGCCGCGTCGGTTAGACATGTGTTGGTACTCGCATCGCTCGATGTTATCTTCTCAAAGCATAACTCCATCAATGACGAAGTGGCACTCCTTTGACAGCCTCAAGGGAGATGAAAATAATGCTTTTATTTTGAAAGCCTTTTATGTGGCTGAACATTGTCCTCTTGTCTTTGTGGCAAATTTTCTAGGTGGCTGGAAATTACGCTCCTTTGTTTCTTTGGGACTGTCCTCTAAGTGACTGGAAATTATATTCTTGCTTTTGTGAGATTTCTTTAGGCGTGACGTCCCTTGTTGTCTTTGTGACAGCACTCTAGGTGACCCACATTGACAATGATTTGTTTCTTTGTTACAACCTTGTAGAGAGCTGAAGATGATGCTCCTTTTTTGAGAGCCCTCTGCGTGGCTGGAATTGATGCTCTTTTTGGTCATTGTTACAGTCTTTTAGTTGACGGGTAATGACGATCCTTTGCTTCTTTGTGACAGCACAATAGATGATTTGGGCGTGAAGCCCCGTGTTGTCTTTGTGACAGCACTCTATGTGACCCACATTGACTATGCTTTGTTTCTTTGTTACAACCTTGTAGAGAGCTGACGATGATGCTCCTTTATTGAGAGACCTCTGCGTGGCTGGAATTGATGCTCCTTTTTTTCCTTGTAACAGTCATTTAGTTGAAGGGTAATTATGATCCTTTGTTTCTTTGTGACAGCACAATAGATGATGAGACATGCCAGAAGTATCTTGACTGCTTCTAGTTCTGTCAAACAAACGCTAAAAGAATTTCTGCTTTCTATCCCATAATAAAGCAACCCTCATTGCAAAAGCCTAATATATTTTTCTGTATTTTAAAGTAAGCTCTCTGTCTGTTCCAGGTTATTAAACTCTGTTTCTAACAATCTTCCATTGTGATCAGCTGCTCTATATTGCACTTTCCTTGTGTATCCTAGAGCAAGCAGTCTCTAGCGCTGGTATCGACTCGATTTCTCATGGGTCCTATTTAACGCAAGAGTCTGGTCCTCAGCTCCAGATTTATTTGAATAAAGTTAAACTACTAGTGATAAAATATGATATGTCATCTCTGCACGGCAGGAATCGTCTCGGCGAAGAGGTTAATGATGAGTTATGCATGACAACACAGCAGCCAGCAGTAAACAACAAATGTTCACTCGGTCCTCGAGGTATGTCAGTATCAGCCAGAGAGATGGCGACTGGATAGATGACGAGTAATGTTGATGTGGAACTGTTTTCAGATAAATCCTGGGTAGAAGGGGAAAGATGGGCATGACAATCATCGCCCCATGTAACATGCTTATCTAGATGTAACAAAGCGTCACTAAGTATTTTCCTTTTTATTATAAATATGATACTGTGGATTTAACAGATAACAAATAGACATTCTACCAGATCTGGTATCTAAAAAACTAACCCGCAAACTGCATCGTGTATAGGAAATATAAGTACATTTTGACAACATAAAAAATAAAAGTAAAATAAAAGAACAATAGTGGGAACCTAATTCCTGGAAGACAAGTCAGGGGCTACCAACACACGAGGGAGACAGGGCATTAAAGACAATGACAGGAGCCTTGTTAGGATCATACAAGCACTGAGCTGAAGAAGATGGACACGCCTAAAACGTGGCCCATTAGGAAAATCATGGGACACGTAACACGTCAACGCCGAACAGCCAGTTAAGATTTTGAGGTAATCCTCGCAGATCAAACACCTGAAGCATATAGGAAGTGCCTTGTTGGGTAAAGTGTAACCTAAGAAGAAATGAGGGTAAGGGGAAAGCTTTACCCCTTTAGGAAAGATACGAGTGGGATAGTCACAGAGCAAAGAAAAGGGAAGATATTTTCAAGCATAGAGACGTGAAAGTGGCAGACGAGTGAGAATTAGAGTAGGTAGGGAAACGTCTGGCCTGCTGGCCGTGTTAAATCCGCGTAATCAATTAGTTTGACCCTACCAAGGCAACCAAAGGGGGGACTCGAAATTCAATAAAGCTAGGAGCTTCTTCCGTGCAAACAAACATGTATATTAAGTGAATCATAATAATAACGTAAATTCCGAGGAACAAGAAGTAAAATGTCGTTTACAGGTTAGACAGGACACATAAAAGTACATGGCAGGACCGACATATATGCTTTTGGTCGGCTGCCTGTATTGCGGTGACTTAGAGTGCCAGACAAGCTGAGAGATTACACGTTGCGAAAGTGTTAACAGACTTAGAAGAGCAATAAAAGTTGTGTAATCGCCCGCCGGCGACACACACATTGGGCAGAAATTAAAACTTAAGTGGTGTGAAATTCTACAAATAGCAACTGCAAAGAAATGTTGATACAGAGTGTCGATCTTTTCAATAGAAATGTTGATGCCGAGTGTTGATTTTTCAATAGAAATGGGCAAATGGTAAATGTTTTGTTAAAGTAAAGGCAGCACTGTGTGTCAGTTTGTGGCTGGGCAGGCCCCAAGCATCTTCTCAGCCTCCTGTTTTCAAAAATGAAATAATATGAAGTTAAATTAAAGCTGTAGAAAGTGCAACTCGAAAGGAATTACACGGTGCATTTCGCCAATTTGCCACTCTGGAAGGACAAAAGTCTTCTTCGCCACTTGAATATGCTAGTGAATGTGCGAAACTAATTGAGGCACTTAAGGAAACATTCAAGTATGTGAACTGTGAACAAATGGAATTGAACATCTTTACTAAACTGTTCATTGCAAACCAACTGATAATTCACAATACGAAACCACACGATGATGAGATGACAGCTAGATACAACAACCTGCCATTGCTTGAGTTCTATAAACGCTTTATAAACATCGATGAGGATCCCACTTTGGGGAGACAGGAACTGAAATATACACATGTGTTCTAACAACTTAGTGTTGCGAGCATTTCTTGTCAAAACTTGCCATCGCAAAGAGTCGACTGTGCTTCAGACTGACCAACGCAAACATGGTAAAGACGTTGTGAGTATTAATGTCATCAAAACCAGCTACCAACACACGCCGCAAGAGACAGAAGCAGACCCAGTTATCATATTCAAGTAAAAGTAAAAGTCCCATA
The DNA here is from genome assembly GCA_963921405.1 of Cepaea hortensis. Classification (NCBI taxonomy): domain Eukaryota; kingdom Metazoa; phylum Mollusca; class Gastropoda; order Stylommatophora; family Helicidae; genus Cepaea; species Cepaea hortensis. The sequence continues at coordinate 86,160,525 of OY992878.1, forward strand.
GACACGTCTAAGGCGCAATGGGCATATGGAGCTGCACTGCTGTGGTCGGTTTCATCCCGACCGTCTTTAGTTACCAAGACATTTTCTGCTACATATTTTAAGCTGAGTCGAACCGGGAGCCCAGGTCAATATTTTTAAAATTCGATATGCCCTGATTCAAACCGCCCTCATATGGATCGAACCTTAGCCCACCCACACGGCAGGCCAGCGTCTGGCCTCTAGGCTACAGCGGCTCCTCATTAGCGGTTAGTTAATTTATTGTTTGACCAAATATAGTAGGTTAAATTTTCAGCGGATTACTATGTTATAAATATCCTAATGGTTCTTGGTAAGATAGAAAAGTTCCCCATCCCTAGGTTAGAGGATCGAATTGTTAAATATATTCCAAAGCAAAACTCTCTTGGGCATTGAGACCGAAAGGATAAAGATATCCTAAATGAAAATGCAGGCATTTTTTTCCAGACCTGTTATCTTTCTATTGGGATGTGCGAGATGTAATAGCCATGGCTTGGCTATCATACACGCCAAACTGCTGAAATTTGTAGACACCGGTTTATGGACACCTTGAAACATCCAAAGGATCTCTAATGGCAACGAGGAATATCGACAACCCCAAGAGACCACCAAGAAACAACATGGTGTCATTTAAAAGCAGGGGTTAATATCTCATCTCATCATCTCATCTCATCATGTTCCTCTTGTACCTTGCGGTGTCGAGGTGAAGTATAAACTTCGTGAGAGTGCCCGATTATGGGCTTCATATATCGACATTCCCATGGACTCTGCTATTCCTTCCGTCCAACGTTTACGTGGTCGGCCTCTTCCTCTGTTTCCATCTGGTCTGTACATCATTGCTTGTTGTGGCATGCTGTTCACTGGTAACCTACTTGCATGGTCAAACCATTTGACTTGCTGCTTTCTAATAAAATCTAGTGCTGCTTTAACCCCCACTTTAGTCCTGATTTCTTCATTTCTGATCTTATCTCTTCTTGATACGTTGAGTATTCTTCTCAAGAACCTCATTTCTGTTGTTGTGATTTTTCTTTTCTCTTTTTCTGTCATTGTCCAGGTTTGGCATTGGTAGCATAGAGTTGGTAGGAAGATTGTGTTGTAAAGGGCTTTCTTAGTAGTTATTGATACATGTTTGTTCTTTAGTATTGGTGCCATTTGTCCAATGAGTTGATTTGCCTTATTGCACCTATTTTCGATCTCGTCATCTGATCTGCCATTTGACGATATTATACTTCCTAGGTACTTGAAACTCTTTACTTGTTTCAAGGGATGTTCGTTTAGGTGAATTGTTGTTGTTTGTTCTTCTGTAGTTACCGTCATTACCTCTGTTTTGCTTGTGCTAATTTTCATGTTATATTCCCTACACATTTCGTTTAGACTATTCATGTGGTCTTGTAATTCAGCTTCTGATTTTGCTATTAGTGCTTGGTCGTCCGCAAACAGGAGTTCTCTAATGGTTATATTTGCAGATGGTTCTTCTTCTGTGTTCTCGTCATGCGGTATTCTTGCTGTCTCTCCTTGGCTGGTTTCTTTACATATGTTGTCTATATATGTTATGAACAAAAGAGGGGACAGGACACAACCTTGTCGTACTCCAGATCTTATGGTGACGGGTTCTGAGTGTCCTCCAGTTGCTCGCACTATGCATTCACTGTTGTTGTATAAACTTCTACATAGGTTTGTTAGATGTGTACTCACTCCATATTGTTTAAGGATTTCCCACATCTTGTTTCTATCTACTTTATCGAATACCTTTTCTTGGTCGACAAAGGCTAAGTAGAGTGTTTCATTGAATTCGATTGATTTTTCTATAAGTTGTCTAAGAGCAAAAAAGGCGTCTGTGCATCCTTTGTTTTTCCTAAATCCAAGTTGTGCTTCGCTTAGCTGGAGTTCTAAAGTAGTTCGTAATCTTTTTTCAAGAATTTAGCAAAATATTTTCCCAGTATGACTCAACAGTGAAATGCCTCTGTATTGTGTGCAGTCTCTTTTGCTGCCTTTGTTTTTCCAAATTGGGATAATTATTGCGTTTCCCCAGTCTCGTGGTGTCTGTTGTTCTACCCAAACATGGTTAAATAGTCTATGTAGCCAAGCTGTTCTTACTTCTCTTGCTGCTTTAATTAGTTCATTTGGTATTTCATCTTGTCCCGGTGATCTGTTCAATGGGGCTAATCTGATGGCTTCTATAATTTCTTCTTTTAGTATGTCTGGTTCTAGTTCTTCGGTGACATCTGTGTAGGTCTCTTGAATTCCTGTGACATCTGATGGGATCTGATTTGTTCACTTATTGGTTCTCCATTTTCGCTGTTAATTATTTCAGTTGGGTCAAAGGGTTCTCCTCTGGTTCGCATTGCACTTATCTTTTTGTAGAAGTTTCTAGTTGCCTCCTTGTAGTTTTTATTTAGGGTTTCTCCATACTCTTCCCAGTTTTTTTGTTTTTCCCTCTTTACTTTTCTATTCACATGTCTTCTCGCTATTCTATATTCTCTGTAATCACATTCCTGTTTGCTCTTCAAGCACTTTTTATATTTTTCCTTTTTTTTTCTTTTACCGCTTTCTTTACTTCTGCGTTCCATCAACTTGTTATTTTCTTTATCCGTGTTTTGCGTTTTTTCGTGGTTCCACATGTTATTTTTGCAGTATTTAAAATGCTTGATTTGAACATCTCCCATTCTTCTTCCACTGTTTTTCTTTCTGTAGGTAATTTTACAAAGAGTTCAATTAGTTCTTTCTCATAATTTTCCCTTACTGCCTCGTCTTTAAGGTTTTTTTAAGTTTACTGATTCGCATGGCATGTATTTTCCTGCTCTTTGTTTTCTTCTTCTGGTGGTTCTTATTGTTGCAAAGACTGCTTTATGATCTGTGTTTATACTGAAATTGGGCACTGCCCTTGCATCTAGTATATTTCTCTTTCTGTTATTTCTTGTTAATATAAAATCAATTTGGCTTTTAGTATCTAGATCGTTCCATTTATACCAGGTGTATACTTGTGAATCTTTATGTTTATAGAATGTGTTTGTTATATAGAGGTCGTGTTGGCTGCAAAGCTCTATCAGTCTACTTCCGTTATCATTCCTTTCATTTTGCTGATCTCCAAATGCTCCCAGATGTTTTCTATGCCCACTCTGTTATGTCCTAGTCTTGCATTGAAGTCTCCAATAACTATGATGTTGTCCTGCTTATCTATTTTATTTAGCACGTCATGTATGTCTTCGTAGAAGTCCTCGCAATCTTGCTCATTATTGTTTGCATTTCATGGTGCGTATATTTGTACATATGTTGTAATTGTTTGTTCTTTCATTCTCACTGTTATGATTCTTTCTGATATATATTTTATTTCTAGTATTCCTCTTGCTAGTCGTGGTTCGATGACTACTCCCACACCGTGTCTTGCCCTTTCTTGCTGTTCTACTCCAGAGTAAACAAACGTGTAACTGCGGTGGAGCTCCTTGCATCCTTTCCCCTTTGTTCTGGTGTCCGCTATTCCCATCAGTCTAATTTTCCTCTCCTCCATTGTTTCTATAAGCTCTTCTTCTTTACTATTGAAACCACAGATCTTCATTGTGCCTTTTTTTTTTGAATCGCTGATCTATCTCGTAGTCCATTAACATTGCCGGGTCGATAGCCGTTTGGGTCAGTCCGTTTATACTTCTTAGTTTTTCTACGAGCAGTATGAAGATCCCCTGCCGGCTTGCTAGACCAGTCGCAGGTTTAGGACACTAATCTGACCACAGGGAGTCCATCCCCTATGACGAGCCATAGCTCCGTTAGCCCATGACCTCACGGTCATGGTTGCCCGGTCTGCACCACGTGGGGGGTTAATATATATCGGTGGCAAAATATGTTTAAGCGGTGCATGTTTGTCCTTCTCCCCTGATGGTGTTTCCACCTTGTCGTGGTGGGGGAGCTTGAGCTTCTCAATGACCCTGAGAGCTATGCCGGCGGTAGCGTAGCTACCAGCAGGGCCTTCCAAGCCGGACAGGTCAAAGGTAGAGAACAGACAAAGAGAAACACCTTGGTCCTCCAGGTTGGGGGTTGAAGCGTGGGGTTAACATCCCCACCTTTGTAAAAACTATTTTGTTACGAAACAGATACATAAGCCTCGAATTCGGACTGACTTATTTGGACAACGACCTCGGAACGTTAAAGGACTCTTGAGATTTGGAACATGGAATGTACGGACACTATATCGAGCTGGAGCGGCTGAAGAACTAATCCGGGAACTGATTGAATATCAAATGGATATAACAGCAATTCAAGAAATAAGATGGCCAGGAGAGGGTACTTAAGAGCAAAATGGAATGATTATAATATATGGAGGAAACAACCAAAATAAACATGAATTAGGAACAAATTTTGTCATCAAAATAGAATTATGGGGGAACGTTCTAAACTTTAAAGCTGTTAATGACAGAATTAGTAAATTACGAATAAAAGGTAAATAGAAAAATATAACGATGATTAACGTACATGCACCTACTGAAGAGAAAGAAGATGACTTTAAAGAAGACTTTTATAATGATTTGAAAGATGTCATAGAATAAACCGCCAAACAGGACATCCTGTTTGTGCTGGGAGACTTCAATGCAAAAATAGGTAGAGAGCAAACTCATAAAAAAGTGGTTGGTAGGGAAAGCCTACATACAACTTCAAATAATAATGGATGGAGAGTCATCAACCTGGCAGAAGCCAAAGGACTGCAGATTAGCAGTACTAGACTACAAAGAAAGGATATACACAAACAAACTTGGAAATCATGTGACAAGAGAACCTATAATCAAATAGATCACATTTTAATTAACAACAGAAATGCATCAAACATACAGCAAGTCAGAAGTTATAGAGGAGCTGAGTGCCACAGTGACCACTTCCTCGTTGGAGCAAAATTTAAAATAAAACTTAAGAGAGCTTTCTATACTAAATTACAAAGATTACACCCAACATATAACAGAGAAAAACTGCAAGACATTACAGTCAAAGAGAAATTTACAGATGAAATAAAATGTAAACTTGAAACTCTGCAAAACCCTTTGGAGGAAAGCGTTGACCAAACTTGGTTGAACATCAAGAATACAATTCAGTCTACCGCAGAAGAATGTCTCGGTGTGTTAACCACGCATAGAAAGAACAGATGGTTCAATCAAAAATGTGAAGAAGCAGTCATTAGGAAGAAGAATGCCAGACATGTATGGTTAAATGACATCAATAACATCCAAAAGGAAGAGCATTATAGAAATGAATGTAAAGAGGCTACAAAAATAGTCAGACAGCAGAAGCGAGAATATATGAGTAATATAATCAAAGATATGGAAACTAATCACCAGAAAAATGAATCCAGAAAATTTTTTAAAGAACTGAAGTCAATGAAACGAGGGCACCAACAAAACACATATGGTTTAAAAGACAAAAATGGGAATATGATAAATACCAATGAGGAAATGTGCAACACTTGGAAAGAATATTTTATTGAATTACTAAATTGTGAAGCTCCAAGTCACATTTTCCCACAGGAAGAGGTTCTAACATGCGAACCACAAATTGAAGAACCTACATTTGAAGAAATCCTATTTGTAATCACACGACTTAAAAACAATAAGGCAACTGGGACTGATGGAATTGCTGCTGAATTTATAAAGGCAGGTGGCCATGCATTACATCTAAAGCTATACGAACTAATAATAAAAATCTGGAGGACAGAAGAATTACCCCATGACTGGAAAGAGTCATTATTGATACCTATCTTTAAGAAAGGAGACAAGTTTCAATGTGGAAATTATAGAGGAATATCACTACTGTCCACAAGCTATAAGATACTATCCGCAGTATTACTAAATAGACTAAAACCATATTCAGAAGACATATTAGGTGACTACCAGGCGGGTTTTAGACAAAACAGATCAACAATAGATCAGATATTTATCTTACGACAAATAGCCGAGAAACATTGGGAATATAAAAGAGATCTCCATAACATTTTTGTGGATTTTAAAAAGGCTTATGATAGTGTCCATAGGAATAGTCTATGGAATGCTATGCAGGAATTTGGAATACCAAGGAAGTTAATCAACATGACCAGACTATGCATGGAAGATACTTATAATATAGTAACATATAAAGGCAGGAAATCAGACCCCTTCCAAATAACATCTGGCTTGAAACAGGGTGATGCACTATCGCCGCTACTCTTCAATCTGGCTCTAGAGAAAGTTGTAAGGAAGGTAAAGGAGGAATGTGATATTGGAGGAACATCCAAGCTGCTTGGTTATGCAGATGATATAGATATTATAGGGCAAAGTGAACAAAAGACATTGGAAATATTGACTCACTTAAAGGGAAAAGCCCAACAGATGGGGCTGGTTATCAACCAAGATAAGACAGAATATATGGTAATTTCAAGAGACGGAATGGCTAGAAACTCTGGCCACATACAAATAGATAATATGACCATTAAAAGAACGGAAACATACAAATACCTGGGTACAATCTTCAACTGCTCCAACATCATAAGGGAAGAAATACAAACTAGAATCAACTCTGGAAATAAGATATACTATGCACTACAACATCTACTAAAATCAAAGGCGCTATCTCGTAACACCAAAATCACAATATACAAAACACTGATCAGACCAGTTGTGCTGTATGGCTCTGAAACCTGGAGTACAACGAAAGGAGACGAAGCCTTGTTACAAACCTTTGAGAACAAAATTTTAAGACGCATCTTTGGACCCATTAGGGATACACAAAGTGGAGAGTGGAAAAGAAGAAGTAACAAAGACATTTATGATCTGTTTAAGTCCCCGCTAATCACTGGTATCATGAAGGCTAATAGACTACAATGGCTGGGGCATATAGAAAGAATGGAAGATAATAGGGAAACAAAACTCGCTTACACTCAGGAAATAAATGACCGTAGACCCCGAGGTAGACCAAGAAGGCGGTGGAGAGATAATACATGTACAGACCTACAAGCACTTGGAATCAACGACTGGCAAGAGAAGGTCCACCAGAGAGACGAATGGAGACGGATTGTATTTGCAGCAAAGAACCTCAATGGCTCGGAACGCTGAAGAAGAAGAAGGTAGGGAAAGCCTACATACAACTTCAAATGATAATGGATGGAGAGTCATCAACCTGGCAGAAGCCAAAGGACTGCAGATTAGCAGTACCAGACTACAAAAAAAGGATATACACAAACAAACTTGGAAATCAAGTGACAAGAGAACCTATAATCAAATAGATCACATTTTAATTAACAACAAAAATGCATCAAACATACAACAAGTTAGTTAGAAGTTATAGAGGAGCTGAGTGCCACAGCGACCACTTCCTCGTTGGAGCAAAATTTAAAATAAAACTTATGAGAGATTTCTATACTAAATTACAAAGATTACACCCAACATATAACAGAGAAAAACTACAAGAAATTACAGACAAATAGAAATTTACAGATGAAATACAATGTAAACTTGAAACTCTGCAAAACCCTTTGGAGGAAAGCGTTGACCAAACTTGGTTGAACATCAAGAATACATTTCAATCTATCGCAGAAGAATGTCTAGGTGTGTTAACCACGCATAGAAAGAACAGATGGTTAAATCAAAAATGTGTAGAAGCAGTCATTAGGAAAAAGAATCACTACTGTCCACAAGCTATAAGATACCATCCGCAGTATTACTAAATAGACAACCATATTCAGAAGACATATATAGGTGACTACCAGGCGGGTTTCAGACAAAACAGATCAACAATAGAGCAGGTATTTATCTTACGACAAATATCCCAGAAAAATTGGGAATATAAAAGAGATCTCCATAACATTTTTGTGGATTTTAAAAAGGTTTATGATAGTGTCCATAGGAATAGTCTATGGAATGCTGTGCAGGAATTTCGAATACCAAGGAAGTTAATCAACATGACCAGACTATGCATGGAAGATACTTATAATATAGTAACATATAAAGGCAGGAAATCAGACCCTTTCCAAATAATATCTGGCTTGAAACAAGGTGTTGCACTATCGCCGCTACTCTTCAATCTGGCTCTAGAAAAAGTTGTAAGGAAGATAAATGAGGAATGTGATATTGGAGGAACATCCAGACTGCCTGGTTATGCAGATGATATAGATATTATAGGGGAAAATGAACAAAAGACATTGGAAATATTGACTCACTTAAAGGAAAAAGCCCAACAGATGGGGCTGGTTATCAACCAAGATAAGACAGAATCAATGGTAATTTCAAAAGAAGAATGGCTAAAAACTCTGGCCACATACAAGTAGATAATATGACCATTAAAAGAACGGGAAAATACAAATACCTGGGTACAATCTTCAACTGCTCCAACATCATAAGGGAAGAAATACAAACTAGAATCAATTCTGGAAATAAGATATACTATGTAATACAACATCTACTAAAATCAAATTCGCTATCTCGTAACACCAAGATCACATTATACAAAACACTGATCAGACCAGTTGTGCTGTATGGCTCTGAAACCTGGAGTGCAACGAAAGGAGACGAAGCCTTGTTACAAACCTTTGAGAACAAAGTTTTAAGACGCATCTTTGGAACCATTAGGGATACACAAAGCTGAGAGTGGAAAAGAAGAAGTAACAAAGACATTTATGATCTGTTTAAGTCCCCGCTAATCACTGGTATCATGAAGGCTAATAGACTACAATGGCTGGGGCATATAGAAATAATGGAAGACAATAGGGAAACAAAACTCGCTTACACTCAGGAAATAAATGACCGTAGACCCCGAGGTAGACCAAGAAGACAGTGGAGAGATAATATATATACAGACCTACAAGCACTTGGAATCAACGACTGGCAAGAGAAGGTCAACCAGAGAGACGAATGGAGACGGATTGTATCTGCAGCAAAGAACCTCAATGGCTCGGAACGCTGAAGAAGAAGAAGAATGTGTGTCCTTCAGCCCAGCTACAGAGGATTTAACTGTTAACTGCTGGGATCCCATTATTTAGGACATATATTTCCCACAGCCTTTGAGCATTTTAGTTTCGTGTCCCCCACTCTCCCCAGGTATATATTTTAAACACCCACTTTTACTAACACTTGTAATGCACTATAGTTTTGCAAACCATACACACGAATGAACCTTAACATGTTACAGTAAATGACAACTTATAGAGAAAAGGCCTGTACCAAGCTCTTGCGATATTTAAAAAGTTAGTTGCTTATCCTTTACAGGACGTCGCAGTCAACGCTAGCATTTTTGGCTGTTCGTGATTTCTTGACAAGTTTACGTTCAGTAGTTCGTTATTGCTTTCTGAACTACCGGCATCAATACCATTTTCAGAAAAGACCAACGCAATGCGTTCTGCTGCCAAATCGCATATAACTGTGTTTCGAAAGCGGGTATGCGGGACTACGAACTACGTCCGTAACCTCTTCGCCGCAGAGCCGGCTTTAATGAGTTAAAATAAGTCTATTATTCTTCTAGCTTTTTATTCTTTCTATCTTTCTATTCTTTCTATTCTTTCTAGTGGGTCATCATACATCTAATTCTTTCCCCCTATCATCTTGCCGTCTCACAGTTGTGATCAGTGCCTATACGTTTATTAATCACATACAAATTGAATATTGTAGTTTAACACATAAATCTTGGAATGATTCGTATGACAAGCATTCACATATCCTCGACCAGATACAGCTGGTGTTTATACCACCAGCAAACAAACAACAAGTAAACAGAAGTAAAGGACCACTTTCCACTCCTTGAGACTTATTAGGTGCTAGCTCATTGTTCATAGACCAACCGACACTCGATGTGTGTGTGATGTGTTCAGTATTGATCAGCCACCTTGACTTCTACAACATTTCTAGGTACTCATTTAGACAGATTAGACCTGCAAGCCTGGTTCAAGTATCTTTTAATTGCATTCCCGCAGGGAGGTTCAAACATATGACTACCAGGCCGACAGACATGCGTACTAGCCAGAGCGCTGCCCTGGCTCCCTGTGAAGCCAGAAGAACGCGAATTGTTGCTGGCACGTTTCACATTCCATAGAAACTGAATAGCTATTAAGTCAGGGAGAATATGCCAGGTACGTTCCTGAGACGGTTATGTGTCATAGTGAATGAATGCAGAGAGAGAGAGGGAAAATATAGAGAAAGAAAGAGAGAGAGAGAGAGAGAGGGGGGGGGAGAGAGAGAAAGAAAGAAAGAGAGAGAGAGAGAGAGAGAGAGAGAGAGAGAGAGAGAGAGAGAGAGAGAGAGAGAGAGAGAGATGTTGATATAATATAAGATCGTGATTATTTTCCTTGTATTTCTAGATTAATGTTAGCTTCCAGGTAACGTAAACCTCATCACCTGTGTCACCGCTTTCCTCTCTTGTTGAATGTGCTGTTGTCTGTGTGTGTTGTTCTCTACGTGAATTCCCCGACTCTTGGCACACAGGAAGCCACATTTAAGATGGACCGATGAAAATATCCCAGACTACAAAGAAAAGATGCTTAAACAGACAGAGAGACCGCTGACCGAACAGATAGAAAGATAGACAGAAACATGCAGGCGCAGATAGTCAGAAATATGTAGAAATACACAGAAGAGGAAGAGAAGACTAAGAAGAAGAAGAAGAAGAAGAAGAAGAAGAAGAAGAAGAAGAAGAAGAAGAAGAAGAAGAAGAAGAAGAAGAAGAAGAAGAAGAAGAAGAAGAAGAAGAAGAAGAAGAAGGAGGAGGAGGAGGAGGAGGAGGAGGAGGACGAAGAGGAGGAGGACGAGGAAGGGAGGAGAGACAGCAATCTAATTACCGGAGAAAATTGCAGTTTCCTCCGATATTATTACACTTTAAATATTGCCCCTAAAACCGAAAATTCACAGCTTCCATGCGTGGGTTATTTTTCTGGCCGCCATGTACTGAAACATGCAAACATTTCCTTGCTTGGCCGAAACCTCACTCGTTTATGCTAAGAAAATGAGGATACATTTAAGAGTCGATTTATTTGATGTTACTCTGAGAAAAATGGGGATTTCGCAGTAGAAAAAAGCATAATTTGACTGAAAACCTCACAGACATAGCACGTACATGTTTAGCGCTAGTTTCCTTTCGGTTGTCGGTGAAAATATGTTTTAATTTCATAACAAACGAAATCGTATTTTGTTAAAGCATTTTTAGCTAAACATTAAGTTGTTTATTCTTTGTTTTCTCCTCTGACTTATCTACAAATAACGATGAGACGTTAAAAATAGAAGATAAGTTAGTTAATAATAATGATATGAAAGTTTGAAATATCACTTTCGATAAATAAAGAAATGTAACCATGGAAGATAAATTATTTATAATAATGATATGAAAATTAAAGATATCACTATTGATAAATAAGTCAATTGGATGGGATAAGTCGGGAATTTTACATTCTCATGCTCATCCCTTCCTCTGTTTGTGTATTTATTCTGAGGCACATTTATCCGTGTTACTCAATGAAAGCCACCCATATCTATATAACAAACAAAGTACAAATTCCTGCTTTGATTTATTGTATAAAGCAGGTTCTCAAAAAACCGTGACTCGCTTGCCACTTGCGGTCCCCCAGTTGTCTGAATGCGACCTGTTTGGACCAATTGTTCTATAATATTTGATTGATTGATTGATTGATTGATTGATTTAGGAACCGACATCACAGCATTCGGGGCATTCCCATAAGCGCTCCGTCCCCATCCTCAGCAGCCAGCGAAGAGTTTCAACACTAATAGTACCAGTAGCTATAATACCTATAATATATAAGTACATATAATATTTGAAAATTATAGAAGAGTAAGCTTTTGTGATAAATTGTCAAAGATGAAATTAGTAAAATTAAGAAGATCCGCCTGTTTGCAGTTCTGTCTATTTCTGCATGTTTGCGTCTGCTTGCATTCTACAGAACACACTAATCAACAACTATATTATATCAGAAAATTATAGAAGGATACGATTTTAAAATCTTATCTTACTTTTTTAAAATAATCCTGCCAAATATGAAGAAATTCACAGAAAAGTCAGAACCTTATGTAAGGAGGCAAAAGAAACATGGCTTGAGAAAAATTGCAGAGAAATTGAATAACAACACAACAGTAAAAATGCGAAACTAATGCACAAAAGAATTCAGGAGCTTACTAATTAAACAACAAGTAGGCTGGCTGCCTAAAGACAAAATATGGAAGAGTCATAATAGAAAAAGATCAGATCTTACATGTATGGTCAGATTACGTGAAAAACCTTTATGACGATAACAGAGACGAACGGTATGATGTTCAAAATAATAATGAAGGACCAGCAATTTTGAAGATGGAGGTTCAGAATGCTCTAAACCAGGGGTGGCCAACACGAGGCCCGCGGGCCGCATGCGGCCCGCCGGGAGTCAAGTTGCGGCCCGCGGAGCTAGGTCAAATGAACTTAAATGTTAACTTTATTGTACATATCACCAAAAGAACATTACATCATGAGTCGTTCCTATAATGTTTTTAAATTATAGCAAAGAGAAATTTGAAATATCTCGCATTTAAAAAAAAAAAATTCATTGGTTTTGATCTATTTTAAATATCCCGCATTTTCGGGAAAATTCATAGATCTTAGCTATTTTTGGCATATTTATAATAAGAGTTCAAACTACTTAACCAAGTATCCTGTCTACCATATCGATTCTATAGGTAAGTAAACAATGAGACGTTTTATTTATGTAATTTAAATTAATTAATTATTACTAATTAGTATTACCCGCAGTGTTTTATTTTTTTTTTTTCACTTAAAAACGAAGACCTACCATGGCGTGAACTAGTAAAGACGTTGGACCAAAGAAGAGAAGAATCCCAGAAGAATTAAGAAGTTTTCAAGACAGGTGATTGTATAAACTATTTTTTCGTGGAAATTAAAACAAAGCCTATATGCTTGATATGCAACGAATCTGTTTCTGTTTTGAAAGTGTATAACATCAAACGGCACTACAATACTAAACATGCAGATAAGTTTGATAAGTACAAAGGGCAATTTCGACAAAGCCAAGTAAAGGACTTTAAAAAATGTTTCTGCACAACAAACAATATTTACTAGAGCGGGTTCAGAGTCAACATGCAATGTAAAAGCTAGTTATGCAGTAGCAATGATACTAGAAAAAAACATCGAAGCCATATTCAGATGGTGAAATGGTTAAGGAATGGTTGGAGAGCGTAGTTGAAATTCGGTGTCCAGAAAACGAACAAGGATTTCTCAAAAATAAGTCTGTCTCGTCAGACTATTACTAGGCGTGAGGATGACATTGGAAAACATATTGAAGATCATTTGAAAAGTCCAGCATCCGAGTTTATATTTTATGCTCTAGCATTGGATGAAAGCACAGATATGGCAGCAGATACTGCCCAACTGGCAATTTTTATCAGGGGTGTTGATGTCCATTTTTAAAAGACAGAAGTATTAGTGGCACTGTATCCAATTAAGGACACTACTAAGCCAGAGATTTGTTAGAGGCAGTTTCATCGAAATTGAGTCGGTTTTCGTTACAACTTAACAACTTATCGGGCTTAACAACGGATGGTGCTCCGGCAATGGTTGGGAAACACGAAGGTTAGTAAAATTGATTGAAATGAGGCCTCCAAAGTCGGTAATACGTCAATGCTAAATTTTCATTGCATTATTCATCAGGAGAATTGGTTCAACCCCTACACCGGACAGCTGGACTAAAATGTTGACCTGTCGTCCTTGACTTGGGACGTAAATTACAAGTACCTCTGAAGTCGGAGTGGATTCGCCTGATGGCGAGGGACACTGTTAATAGGGAAAGCTAATCTACACAAAAAATGTAGTCAATCACTACTATAAATAGCGTGAATGGACTACGCTTGAGGCCAAAGCGAGCGAGCGAAAATAAAATCAAGTGAATTTATGTTCGAAGTCCCTCAGAATGGACCATGTCATGAAAGTGGTCGTCAAAATAGTGATCTTCATTAAGTCGAACGGGTTTAATCACCGTAAGTTCCAAGAATTTCTAAAGTCTTTGGACTCAGATTATAATGACGTCACATTTCATGAAGAAATAAAATGGCTGACCCTTGCCAAAATGTTGAAAAGAGTGTTTGATTTGCAACAAAAAATACAATAATTCTTTGCAAGCATGTCAAAAAATATCCCGGAGTTTGAAGACAACGAGTGGGTTTGAGACTTTGCATTTCTGGTCGATATAACTAGCCACCTAAATGACGTTTATGCTCATATACAAGGGAAAGATCAAATAATTAATAAGATGTATGATCACATTTCTGCATTTCAAATGAAACTTGGACTTTGGGAACAACAGTTGAGGACAAAAAAACTTTACTCACTTTCCTACATTGTCATTGTAACCAGAAGTCACACAGGAGGCGGCGGATAAATACGCTTCTTTGATATTTGACTTTTAAACCTCGAATTTGAAAACCGATTTCAGGGTTTTAAAAAAAAAAACATCATGTGCTTTTTTATGCGCATTTGCAACGTCATTCGTGGTAGACGTGAATTTATTACCAGGAAGATTACTAATTGAACATTGTTAAATGTGTTGTGATACACAGTTAAAGGAGAAATTCCATGAAGTTGGTTTGGAAGAGTTCTATAAAACGTATTTGGACAAGGATAAATATCCTGCGTTTTACAAACATGCTCTGTCGATGGTTTCGCTTGGAAACACGTATGCGTGTGAACAGCTTTTTAGCCGCATGAAGCACATCAAATCACAAGTGAGAACACGAATTACTGATGTTCATCTGGAAAACTGTTTTCGTGTACCGACAACATCAGTCGAGATAAAGTTTGTTGCACTTAGTTCTGCAAAACAAAGTCAGATGCCTCACCTTTTAAATATTTTTAAATTGTCTAATAAATTTGATTGATTCTTAGTTAAGTTTTATTTTCTTCAGAAATATACATATACTTTTTTTTTTTTTTTTTACATTAAACCAGGCAAGCGTTTGACCACGATCTCACCTACTGGGAAGCGACGATGTGGTCGAAGCTGTAGCAGGCTTGCTTGCTTACTTTAATTAACAGAATTTAAAAAAAATAGGTGCGTGGCCCGGCAGGAAATATTATTTCTGAGTTTTGGCCCGCCTGCTGAAAAGGTTGGTCACCCCTGCTCTAAACAATTTGAAATCTGGCAAGACCCCCGGTTCAAACAGCGTCACAACAGAAAAGCTTAATGCTTTAGAAGAATATGGAATAGATAAAGTTACCAGTCTGCTTAATACAATATATGATACTGGAAATATACCTCAGGAGTTATGTAATTCAGTATTTATTGCAATCCCAAAGAAATCCGGAGCCTTGGAATGTGATCATCATCGAATAATTAGTATAATGAGTCACATCACTAAGATTTTGCTAAGAATTATCATGCAAAGAGTTAGGAGGAAAATACAACCTGAAATAGGAGAAGAACAATGTGGGTTTATAGAAGCCAAGAGTACAGTAAATGCTGCGTATATACTGAGAACCGTAATCGATAGTTCTATAGAAGTAAACAAAGATATACACCTTTGCTTTATTGACTACACAAAGGCTTTCGATAAAGTGAGACATGTCAACATGATAAGGATGCTTGAGGATCTACAGATCGATGGAAAAGACCTTAGACTTGTAAAAAAACATATTTTGGAAACAACAAGCTGCCATAAGAGTTGATAATGAAGTAAGCCAATATCAGCCTATTAAGAGAGGTGTGAGACAGGGATGTGTAATGTCTCCAGATCTGTTTTCCCTGTACAGTGAAAGTGAAGATATGGAAGGAATCAACATTGGGGGACGATGCATCAATAACATTAGATATGCAGATGATACAGTCTTGATTACAGACAATGAACAGGACCTGCAAAATTTAGTAGTTGCGGTAGTTACACATAGTGAACAACTAGGGTTAGAACTAAATTGTAAAAAAACACAGATTATGGTCGTCACTAGGAAGAACGAAATACCGCAATGTAATATACAAGTAAATTGGAATATTCTTCAACAAGTGAATAGGTACAATTATCTCGGAACAGTAATAACATCTGATGGGAGATGCCTTGAAGAGATTAGAACAAGAATCGCCATGGCAAAAGTAGCCTTTAGAAAGATGAAAAACATACTGACCAATAAAAAGATGTTAATTGAAACGAGAAAAAGAGTGTTGAGATGCTACATAGAACCTGTACTCTTGTATGGATGTGAAGCTTGGACAATGAGCAGTCAGGCTGAAAAACATCTGATGGCTGTAGAGATGTGGTTTCTTAGGAAAATGCAAAGAATACCATGGACAGCCAGAAATACCAATAAACAAGTTCTTCAAGAAGCAAATGAAGATCGTAAAGTGATTAGAGACATTAGACGTAGACAGTCACAATTTTTTGGGCATGTTATGAGAAGAATTGATCTGGAGAACTTGGTGACAACTGGTAAGATCGAGGGGAGCAGACCTAGGGGAAGACCTAGAAGCAAGTACCTGGATGGCTTGGCCTTGTGGCATGGTCGAGACAGAAACACGTAGCTGATCCACGACTCTGGTGATCGAGTGAGATGGCAGAACATGACCGCCCACGCTTACCGGCATGGTACATGATGGATGGATGGATAAGATTTTATAAAAGCTGTCAAAGTTGACACCGGCAGCATCGAAATATCTTTGCAGGCATTTTGGGTGAGCATCAGGTCACGCTGAGATATATAACATTTGAAGTACTTATCATGCTATAATGTGGGCGGCGGTTTAGAAAATATGCAGGATTACAAGTCTTGAAAGTCAAGACAATTGACTTCATTGCTCGGGGTTTGATACCATATGTGTCACAGCCCCATATTACACACTAAATAACATTAGCTACTGGTCCGATACGTGCTTAGTGTACACACGATTCGGCGAATGCGCGGTGCGCTTGCGCTGTGTAAGAGAGAAGAGGAAAGAGGTCGTGGTTGTTGTGACAGTTAGCGTTTAAGATGGCATTGGAGACGGTCGGGGTTTAGAACCATTTAGTTACGGGGTTGTTTTAAATAGGCATCAAATACTTAGAAGGGTTAGCCGGTAGTTAGCCGGTAGTTAGTGATTGTGTGAGTCTCTTAGAATAGGAATTTTAATTCATGTTTGGTGTAACTAAGGCTGGTAATCAATAAACATTAGTTTAATATTATCGCATTGTTGTTTCTGTTAATTTCCGTTGCAAGCAGTGTCAAGAGTGGTAAGCTGACGATACACCAGTGGGTGGATGCTTCAACAGTATATCATACCCTTACAAATCACAGTTGTACCCAAACAGAGTCACGACTGACGAATTCCCACAACCCACTGACAAATTAGTTCAGACTAATTTTATATTTACAGAAAACATTGTGTCACGGTTCTCAGAAGGAATTTGGTGACACAATAACGGGGGGAGCAGGGGAAGATTTCAGCGTGTTGGGGAATAGAGACAGAACATGGAGAGGACAAGGGACATAATAGAGACAGGACATAGGCAGGGATGCAGAAATGTCATTGACATGACATCTACAGGACAATAGAGAGATCAGAGACAGGACATAGGCAGGGACACAGGGATGTCATAGACAGGACAAGACCCAGCTATAAAAGGGAACACAAGTCTACTGGATTGACCGGACAGCCTTGCACTGAAGGACCCGACACAACACGAACGGACAGTTGTACTGCGTGCCTGTTGAGACAGCCCAACTTTCCCGAGATACACGGGGTCCAGTACCACGTGACCAACCGGCCAGCGATAGGAGACTCAGACTGGGACTCGACGGTTTAGGGGAAGGACGCATGTGTTTCGAAGAGCGAGTGTATGGATTTTGCGTGAGTGCTAGCTGGCGTTGTCATGTTAAAGATAGCGAGTATTTGAGTGCAGGGTTTTTGTGTGATTGCCTGAGTGCTATGATTAGCACTGATGTATATAATGATGATGTATTAAATTAACCGCCCCATGTGCGCATCTTGACGATAATCAGGTTCTCCTGGATAAATGTTTGATACCACATGCAAGACTGATATTTTCTTGAGTGCGTGTGAAGGAACTAAATATACCTGTGTTCGTGTGAGACGTTGACAGGGTCTGTTGGGGAAAGCATTAGTAATATTACTTTCTGTCACAAGCCAGTGGTTTATGACAATATGGTTCAATCTCTTTTCCTAGAGCGGTCTGCCGCAAGCATCACCCACGGCATCTGAACTGCGTAGCTCCAGCAACGAGCTGCAATGGGTCTCTGAGAAAAGTGCACTACCTAATGGTATGCCAATCCACAGGGCAAATAAAATAAATGAGGACGATAAATCACACGGAGAAGAGAAGTAGAGACAGAAATGAACAATGCGGGGAGGACATGGGCAAAGCTTCCTGGGATAGCTAGGCATGGAAGACTTTGTGTGAGTTGGTTGAGGGCCTATGCAGCAGTGGGGCATTAAAAAGTTAAACAGAAAAAAAAAACCGAATGACCAAGTCTGAAAATGAACCCCACGACCTTCGGTGCACGAGGCAGGTGGTTTGATCACTTCGACCCGGAGACTCCTCATCCCCTTCCTTCAATCCCGTAATCTATCATCATCATCATCATCATCATCATCATCATCATCATCATCATCCACTTCTGCCGTCATGCGTCGTTGGGAGGAATAATTTGCGCTCCAGTGCCTGATAGGCGGCACTGGATCGTGTCATTCCGTGTGATTGTACAATGTCTATGATGTCGTCAATCTCTTGGTCTCGTCGCAGATGATCTTTGATGTAAGGCCAGTGATGGTAGTTCATGGTGTTGCATTCTAACGACATGGCCAAACCACTTGATCTTCTGTCTTTCAATAAATGTGGTACAAGGTGTTGATCCCACTGTATGTCTGATAACATCATTTTTTATTCGGTCTCGGATTGTTAAGTTGGCAGCTCTCCTCTGGCATCTCATTTCGCAGGTGTTGATTTTGCGAAAGTGTGATTTAGATCAAGTCCAAGTTTGAGATTGGTAGCATAGGGTTGGTGTGATTATGCTGTTTATTATCTTCGTTTTGCGGACATGGATGTATTTGGATGTTTCAGTAAGGGTGATAGTTGATATGTAAGTGCACTAGCTTTTTGACATCTGATTTCGATTTCTCTGTCCAATCTGCCATCTTCTAAGATCATATTTCCAAGATATTTGAATGCTTTAACTTGTTTCAGAGTTGTGCTATTTATCGGTATACTTAGTGGACCAGGCGATCTGCTAACTTGCACTACTTCGGTTTTGGCTGTGTTTATACTCATAGTGTATCTGCTGCATGTTGTAATCTATAATGTATCTCATAAATGCTGAGTATTTTGTCCAGCTAACAAGTGCATGTCCTTCCATGACGTTGCCATCAACGCTGATTGATTCCCTAGGCAGTTTCATGGTCAGTAGGTTGCCATTGATTTCTGAACAAGAAATCGCTTGCTGTAGCTAGCTAAGATTGTTAAGTCAATCAGACGTAATTGCGTAATGGAAAGTACAATTATTGACATTCAACCCTTAAAACAGCAATAGGTAAAACATGAACAAGATTACAATAAAAATTTGGTAGGTGAGTTTGGAAACCAATTATCACTGCATTGAAATATAGTAGGTTCTATAACTCGCTTGAAATGTGTTCTTAGCCTCCTCATGGAAGGAGTGGGAAAGAAAATGTTTGGTCCACTCCCCTGAACTATGTTACTAACTAGGTGAACAGCTCATAAACAAATTCTAGGCTCATGGAAATGGAATAAAGAAAAGGATATTAGAAGGACACACTAGAGAGCATACACGTTGAAACATATAATTACCACACCGTGATTCGAACCTGTCACCCTCAAATAACAACAGCGCCTCTCTGCGGGAACAGGTGCATTCTAAGGGAAAGCCACATTTATTTATATGACTCATATAGATAAGAACAGGGCGTGCTATGACTAATGGCGAAAGAGATGACAGTGCGGCTGCTTAAACTCTATAGTAACTAACTATCCAGCCAGCAAGCAAGTGCCTTGGGAGAGTTCTGGTGCTTCAGGGGCCTGGCTACGTTTTTTTGGCTTTGTATGTGAGCTCATCTCATCTCATCATGTTCCTCTTGTACCTTGCGGTGTCGAGGTGAAGTATAAACAGTGGTAGAGTGCCCGCTTATGGGCTTCATGTATTGATATTCCCACCGGCTTTGTTATTCCCTGCATCCATCGTTTACTTGGTCGGCCTCTTCCTCTGCTTCCCTCTGGTTTGTACCTATTCCTTTTATTACTGTAAAGTAAACGACCGTTGCTGATGCTATGAAGATATTCATTCATTCAGTAGCATGTCCTTTGCAGAACCTCGCTGCCATAACAACCTTCCGGAAAACCTCTCGATCATAAGCAAGATGTCCCGCGTCTGATGCACCCATTTGGAGATCATCCGCCACATCCTGCACCCATCTTCTCTTTGGCCTTCCTCTTCCTCTCTTCCCAGGCATATATCCTTCCAATATTGTTCTCTCCAAACTTTCGTGACGTTTCAAGTGACCAAAATATTTCAATGTTCTTTGTTTTATCGTCTTTAATAGCCAACCTTCTTCAATATTCAATTCTTTAAGTATGGATGCATTTGTTCTTTACCCAAGATATTCTTAGAACTCGTCTATAACATTTATATTCAAAGGCATGTATGCGCTGTTCAGCTTGTTTAGTAAGTGTCCATGTCTCACAGGCGTATGTTGCAATGGGAAAGATGCATGATCTTAAAAATCTAATTTTTGTAGTTCTGTCTGTCCCACTCCATAATTTATTCGGATGTTTTAGTCTTTGAAGAGCAATTGATAGTCGCCGTTTAATTTCTGTCATTGTGTCACCATTGTTGGTAATCAGTGACCCAAGATATTCAAAAATTTTCCACCACCTCCAATTTTTCCCCTTTAACGTATATTTCTTTCTCCATAGTAGTTTTGTCTGTATGCATTATCTTTGTTTTTGCTATGTTAAGATATAAGTTGTGATTTTCACTATTCAATCTGGGACGTATTAGGTACATATCTCCATATCTTTGTTAAAACATCGGCACTCGGTGACAGCTGTGGCCAATATAGGCCGACCGCCTTTATTTCCTTGAACATTTAAAGGTATTCATTTTAGGCTTCAATGGCCTGGGAGAGCATATCAATTTTTTTTTTTTTTTTTTTTAAATCTCTTATCTAGGTAGGGTTTGAACAGCAGGAAGCATGCTAGTCGCTAGGTGACCGTAGCTTCTATCCAGCCTAAAATGCTGCCAGAAAATTTTCTGGGAAGTAAAAGCAGCAGGTGGGATGGTGGACACATAACTCATTGAATGCCGATTGGTCGATATAAATATGGGGCTGGTCACATACAACTGTAGGCATCGTGGCGTGCACTGGGTTTCTTGTTTATTATTATCCTGTTAAGGACTATCCCATGTTTAGAACCATCTCAGATATAAAATCGCTGGCCGTTGAGCGTGATTTTCTGAAAATCACGCTACACATTTGAGTCATTCAAAGAAATCCTGATTGTCTTTTACGATGTCGTAACCTCAGTCTTTCATGCAATCAGAACCTGGGGGAGGGGGAGGGGGATAGTGATAGAAGTTTTCTTGCATCGACACAAAGAGATCTAGAGAATCAAATTTTTGGCCATCTCTGGAGAATGAAATCCAATCAGTTACAATGAATCCGCTAACGGTAAAAATTTTAGTGTCTGTGTCTGAGGCAGATTAAAAGGCAAGAGAACGACAATGTTATTGAAATTCTGCAGCGTGGGACGCAAATGTAATACATAGAAAACATAATAGCTATTACAAGACACTTATATACAGAAAACCCACGAAGAAAGCGTTGGTCTCATTTTTCTCATAGAGTGTGATTTCATGAGAACACACTTCCACATACCAGTAAACATATTTAAAGTACACATTAGTTTACTGGAGATAGATTGTTTTTTTAATTGATCTTGGCTGTCTGGTCGACTCAACCTAAAATATGCCCCACGAAATGTCTGTGAAACTAAAAGCAGTCGACCTGATATTGACCATGTCACCATTGAGTGCCCATTGGTCTTTATACGTTTACGAATAGCACCGTACACCTAAAACGCCTCAAAACATGTAAAATGGATCTTTAGCTTATTCGAAAGCATACGCTGTATAGGCAGGCTTGGCCATGGGAATAGGATTCCCATTGAAATCCCATGGGAAACGTCCCATGGGATGGGATGGGACGGGACAGCACACATTTGTATTTCCCATGGGACACGTGAGACAGTAGCCATGTCATAGCAACTTGAACTACGTCAGAGCTACCTTTTATTTTTTTATTGTTACCTTTTTGAAGCTTTTTATCATTCTTTTTTCTGTATATATTTGTATCAATTCTTTATCTTGTGGTGGGACAACGGATAAATAAATAAATGCGCACATGCGCGCTGCTAGTCAGCCATTGTTGCCATAGTTGTTGATGGGCGTCTTTGGCGATTTGTAAATACGAAGCTAGTTTTAATCTGCTGTAATCGAAGTTGTTTTGTTGCAGAATTGCAGTATTTTTATTTGGTTGAATATTAGGTAAGGAGATTAAGCATAACATCTGCAAAAACCCTACGAAGTGCAGACTGTGATACAGATCAACAGTTATTAGAAGCAGATCTGAAATTAAAACTCAAAAAGCTTAACCGAGGACTAAGGCCACTTCGTTTTGATCTCACAAACATACCAAATGCATACAACGTAGAAGCTAGGAATCGTTTTGGGGTCTTGATGTCTGTCTGTACAAGAGGAAATGATACCTGATGAACTGGCAGTACAAGCTAGAGATATCTTGATAACTGCAGCCAAAGATTTAATTCCGACCAAGAAAAAGCAAGTTAAGTCATGGATTACATCAGACACGTTAGAATTAATAAAACAACGAAAAAAACTGAAACAGAAAGAAGGTGAATCCGATAACAGCAGGATGAAGTATAAATCTTTAACTCGAGAAATCAGAAAGAACACAAGAAAGGACAAACATCAATATATACAAGATTGCTGTACCAGAATAGAGCGATATCATAAGATTGGAAGAGATTACTAAATGTTCAAAGAAATGAAGTTATTGACAAGGAATGTTCAGCCTCAATTGAATGTTATTTATGACAAGATGGGAAATACCTTAACAGAATCTAGACAAATTCTAGAAATATGACAGGAGTACTGCAGCGGAATGAATGATATGAGTGTCAGATATGAATGAGATACATGAGCCATTAACAGCAGAGACAGAACCTGAACCCTCATTAGATGAAATTGCATGGGAATTAAAGAACCTGAAGAATGGTAAATCACCTGGATGTGATGAGATACCAGCTGAACTAATTATAGCGGGAGGAGAAGAATGCATACAAATCTATCACGCATTATGCAAAAAGATATGGAAATATGGCATATGGCCAAAAAATTGGAAGAGAACTATCTTCATTCCAATACCAAAAAAGGGCAACCTGAAATTATGCACTAACTATAGAACTGTTGCCCTGATAGTCATGCAAGTAAAATTCTACTAAAACCATAATGGGAAGACTTCGTAAGAAAATGGAAGAAGAAATTAACGTGGTTCAAGCTGGATTTAAACAAGGAAGAGGAACAAGAGATCACATTCTCAACATGCGTTTAATAATAGAGAAGTGCAGAGAATTTAATGTAAACCTATCTCATGTTTAGTGGATTATTCAAAGGCATTTGACTGTGTACAACATCAGAAACTTTGGGAAATCATGAGGAATATGGGCTTTCCATCACATGTAATACAACTCTAAAGAATGCTCTGTCTAGACCAACAAGCAGCAGTTAGAATAGATGGCGAGACATCAGATTGGTTTGACATCAAGCAAGGAGTCCGTCAGGGATGTGTGCTGTCCTCCTAATTGTTTAACCTGTATGCCGAAAATATATTGAGAAATGTAAGAGACGATATAAACAGGGAGCTATATGATGCCCTAAATATCGGTGGTCATGACACACCAGAGATTCGGTATGCTGATGATACAGTATTGCTATCCACATCACAGAATGGTATAGAAAACCTAATAGCCTCAAGCCAATTGAATAGTGAAAATCACAACTTATATCTTAACATTGTAAAAACAAAGATAATGCATACAGATAAAACTACTATGGAGAAAGAAATATATGTTAATGAGGAAAAATTGGAGGTGGTGGACAATTTTGAATATCTTGGGTCATAGATTACCAACAACGGTGACACAAAGAAAGAAATTAAACGACGACTATCAATTGCTCTTCAAAGACTAAAACAACTGAATAAATTATGGAGTGGGACAGAAAGAACTACAAAAATTAGATTTTTAAGAACATGCATCATGCGAACGCGGTTTGTGAGCCCGTATACCCGGGTTCGAAACACGGCAGTGGTGGTTTTTTTTCGAAAAAGGTATAGAGGCCGGTCGTTCAGAAAGCAATGGCAAACTACTGAACGTAACACTTGCCTAGTACATCAACAGCAGCTGAAAATGCTGGTGTTGACTGCAACGTCCCGTAAGGGATACGCAACTTTAAGAAAGAAGAGAAAATCTTTCCTATAGCAACACACGCCTGTGAGACCTGGACACTTACTAAACAAGCTGAACAGCGCATAAATGCCTTTGAATATAAATGTTATAGACGAGTTCTAAGAATATCTTGGGTAAAAATAAGAACAAATGCATCCATACTTCAAGGGCTGAATATTGAAGAAGGTTGGCCATTAAAGACGATAAAACAAAGACAATTGAAATATTTTGGTCACTTGAAACGTCACGAAAGTTTAGAGAGAACAATAATGGAGGGGTATATGCTTTGGAAGAGAGGAAGAGGAAGGCCAAAGAGAAGATGGGTGCAGGATGTGGCGGATGATCTCCAGATGGGTGTATCGGACGCGGGACATCTTGCTTGTGATCGAGAGGTTTTCCGGAAGTTTGTTATAGGAGCGAGGTTCTGCACAGGACATGCTACTAAATGAATGAATAAATGAATAATTGAATGAATGAATGAATGAATGAATAATTGAATGAATGAATGAATGAATGAATGAATTAATTAATTAATTAATATTAGGAACTATATTTATAGTCTATAAATAATTAGTAGTTTTAATTTCAAATAATTTGTGAAGGCAGTCACTTGAAATCACGGTGTTACTGAGCGTAGGCTGTGTAAGCCTCCGGTACCCCAAAATTTTTTTTTTTTTTTTTTTTTTTTTTTTTTTTCCGCGTTTCCATCCTGTTTCAGGATATTGCGGTCAACACCAGCATCTTTCAGCTGTATGTTGATTCCTAGGCTAGATTACGCTCATCAGCACACATGAGTTCCAGTATCTTACTAAAACTGTTGTTGCTAAGATGTTGAGTTGGGGAGAATGCCACTTGATTGATGTTCTAAAAGAACTTGTAAAGTTTTCAACAGCTGATGTTAAAGCAGTTAAAATATCTGAAAGTATTTTAACACCATTTGTTTGCTGTGCAAAGTGCAAAACGCTATACAGTTGGTGTAAATTGATTAATTAAAAATGGGTTAATAAAAGTGGTTATGGAGTTGTAATACAGCACAGCATGAAATGTGGTTCCGGTGGTTCTACTAACATCAAAAGAGTTTTTGAAACCAAGCAGCGGGAAGTAACAAAACCACCACCAACATTGTCAAATGCATGGCAAAATACAGTTGTTGAACTAATTACATCACATCCAACAGTATCCATTTCGGCTGGATGTGACATTATATGTGATGCTGCTAACTTTACTGCAATATTACTCACGCTGCAAACAAGGTATATAATTACACTATATCACGGCAAACAGTGACTCGTTCTATTTTGGCACACACAAATTAGCCAAATTGCAGTTCCAAAAATTGTTTCAAAGTATGGCACAAGATCCAGAATGTGCAATTTCGGGAATAGTTGACTTTTGGTCTGCAAGACAAACATATCTTTTGCCATATGGGGGAATTATTGCATGTGGACTAGATCAAAATTGGGAATGGGTTACTTTTCCTCTGCCTCTTATAAACATTGATAGTAATCAATCCCATACTGCACAATCTACGCACAGTTTTTTTTTTTTTTTTTTTCCACGTCAATTTCTTGACATGTCAAAATTTTTTGGACATGTTATGAGAAGAAATGGACTGGAGAACTTAGTGACAGCTGGCAAGATCGAAGGGAACAGACCAAGAGGAAGACCGAGAGGAAAATACCTGGATGGCTTGGCCACATGGCATGGACGAGACAGGAACACTGAGCTGATCCACGACTCTGGTGATCGAGTGAAATGGCGAATCATGACCGCCCACGCTTTCCGGCATGGCACATGATTGATTGATTGATTCTTGACGAATCTATCACGTTCTCCAGTTCATTGTTTGTGTGTTCTGATAATGCAGCAAGCATGACGGCAGCATTTGATGGACGGTTTAATACCGATACAGAAATGCACCGATCTGGCAGTACTGAGCACAGCTTATCAACATGCATTACTGATAGCTTCAGCAGAGGCGTAATTTCTTAACTGGATCAGTTCATGGTTCAACTTTCAGTTATTGAAACATATTACAATACACGTCAGGCAAAGGCATCACGGCTGCCATTTTCCATACCAACAAAATCTGTAGGCTAACACGTGAATGGTGATTATATTACCAACGTTTAAAAGCCCATTAAAAAAAAAATTACTCGCAATACTTTAATGAAGATGATGAAGAATTCTTAAACCACATTCCGAATATTGCTCAGATTAAAGGAATGCTGTACATACATGAGAAATTCATAACTTTTTTTTTTTGTTTTTTTTGTGTGTGGACAAACTAGAAATTGATGGTGCTACATCTAATTTAATTTTGCTGTTATACTTCCTCATAGAATATAAGTTGTACAAAGTTATTGTTGATATTGACGAAGAAACTTCTAGCAGTATTGTGAAGAAATATTGTCAGAACATTCAGAAAATTATTGGAGAACATCTTTGGCCATATTGCGGCAGTTCCCTGGCAGTTACTGCAGCATTCCTTACTGGAGTTGACATTAAAGCCAAAATAGAAGACATGATCAAGTCAGTTGTTACTAAGAAGAAAGAGAATGTAGACACCAATAAATGGGCCAATGATTTGATCGATTTTTCTAGGTCTGTTGTTCCAACTGTTATTTCATTCATCAAGGATTTAAATCTTTCTATTGAATCATTTGCTGTATTTGAAGTAGCAGGAATTGTAGAAAAAAAGCCGAAAAGTGATTTTGGCTTCTTTTTTTTGGGGGGGGGGGGGGGGGGGAATCCTCCACCAAACAAAGCACTTAAGTTTGATGACCCCAGAAACAAATGCCTTGAAGATGAAGTCACCATTTTTCAACAATTACGGCAACCAACTTCACAACCATTAAATTATTGGGAAAATAAACATAGGTTTTCACTGCTAAAAGCAAGTGCGAAAATTGCTTTGGCCATACCAATGTCCTCAGCAGCAGTAGAGCGCTTATTTAGTGCAGCTGGATTGTTGTTGAGTAAGGTACGAAAACGGATGTTACCAGTTCTCGTTATAAACTCTGTGCATACCAGATTTGCATGTAAAATGAAAATTGTGGAAATGGTTCAGGGGTTACCTGGATTAACTGAATTATTAGGAACAGTCGATCAGCAGGAAATTGATAATGTGCTGAATGAGCAGAGTGACTCAGAAACAGAATGAGAGTGTCAGAATGACACTGAATTGTCATATTTAGATTAAACTTTGTTTTAATAAAATACCATTGAATATTAAAATTAATAAATTCTGTTGTTTTACATGTCTCTTTTTACAAGTATTCCTGTTTAGTAAATTACCTGGGGATACGGTTTGATCGAAGCCTTGCTTATAATGAGCACACAGACCAGGTGATAACAAAGGCCAAGCGGGGGTTGGCTGCGATGCGGCTGATGGCGGCAGCAAACTGTGAGCAGCGCCATCTATGTCTTCTATACGAAGGGCTGGTCATATCTGTTTTTGAGTATGCGATGGCAATCCTGACTCTCAGCCGTAAGCAGATAGAAAGGATGGAAAGGATACAGAATAAAGCTATGCGCATTATTCTTGGATGTACAAGGGATACAGCATGCAGGGCGATGCGCTACCTTCTTGATTTTCCAACCATTGAAGACAGAATACAAATCTGCAGAGCTCGCGCCTACCTCAGAGTTAACGCAAACACACAACATCCACTGCATAGTGACATTATGAAGGTGAAGGGCAGCAGGTTAAAAAGAGGACGGTCGTGGATGGGTCAGGCCGAAGACATTCTTCAACAGGTGTGTTCACTTGAGGACTTAGAACCTGGCGAGGAGTGGGTACAAGTGCCAATAGATTTCTGCACATCCTTATCAGTTTGCATCCAACTAGACAGAAACTGCAGACAAGAAAACCCGGCAGCTGTGGAGGCGGAAGTACAAGCGTTGATTTTCGAGAATTCGCTAGACGGTGATGCTGTCATTTACACAGATGGGTCGGTCGTCCGACATGTGAGAAGCTCATGGGCCTTTACGGCTCAGGTCGGAGAGAGAATTGTGAAGGAGGACTCTGGTGCTTTTGCTGAGACCACAAGCAGCCTGACTATGAAAGTCATAGCAGTAAGTAAAGCAACAACATGGCTCGAGACAGCCATTCACTAGGGCATGTTTCCTTAGCGACTTAATGAACATGCTCAAGAGGATAGAGATGGGGTGATCCGAAGAGAATGGTTGCTGTCTCTGGAGCGGTCTCGGCTGGCAAAGATTAGTTTCATCTTCGTGCCAGGGCATGCGGGAGTACAAGGGAATTAGCGGGCTGACAAGCTAGCAGGTGAGGCTACTGTGGAGGGCGGGCGCGCCATGGACCAGGCCGACATTCTGAATGCTCTACGAGAAGTAAGACTGTTGCGAGAACCAAGTGATGACTGTGAATCTGCAACCATGGCCAGACTGCCAGAACAGCAAATTAAAAGAGGGGTGGCCAAACAAGAACACTACGCAGGAAGCCAAAGAAGACTGATAAACCAACACAGAACTGGTGTCGTTAGCCGCTACACGCTGCGGGATTTGCTGAGGAGGGAATCCGAGCACTTATGGACTGAATGGTTCGATGTGCAATGAGGATGATCTGTCGACTAACTAACTAACTAACCTATTTAGTAGACACTAACTCTAAACTTTCAGAAACTTCATAATTTTATTTGAACTGTATTCCATATTGATATTATCACGGGAATCCCATGGGATGGGATGAAATCTGACAGGCATAAATTACCATGGGATGGGATGGGACTGGAAAATTGTATACAGGTGACATTAATAAATAAGTGTATTACTGCTGTTTTAAACCAAATCTATCCTACCTGCAGATGTAAACAATTATACTGTTAATCATGAGAGCCGTCATTCCCTCACGTAACTGATGTCCCAGTTTTAGCAGAAACATGTAAAATGGGTCTTTAGCTTATTCGAAAGCACACGCTGTATAGATGAAATTAATGAATAAGTTTATAACTGATGTTTAAACCAAATCTATCCTAGCTGCAGGTGTAAACAATTATACTGTTAATCATGAGAGCCGTCATTTCCTCACGTAACTGATGTCTCAGTTATAGCAGAACTCTTGAATACTCTGCTCGTTCCGTGGCGAAGGTGTTACGGACTCGGTTCTTAATCCAGAATACCGCGTTCGAAACACAGCTGGGGGGTGGCAACAAACCGCCCTTCGTTGGTTATTTATGAAATGGTGTTGGTGCCGATCGTTCAGAAATCAATGGCAAACTACTGAACGTAAACTTGCCCAGGAAACACGAACAGCCAGAACAAGCTGGTGTTGACTGCTACACCGTATAAAGAATATGCAACTAACTAACTTGTACACTCTGGTCAAGCCGTGGTATGTGAACCATTGTGGATTGTTACGGCATGAATGGATAGCGTACTTAATATTTACTAACATACTCGTACGTTTCCATATCACCTCCAGAAACTTCAATTTATTGACAGCTACTGTCTATCATTATGTTCGTCCATTTCTTTTAGCTCTCCACTTAATGTTAACATACACACACACAGACAGACACACACACGCGCACGCACACACGCACGCACACACACACACACAAATGAAACATATAGGCAAATCGCACAAAGTAAACAATACTCAAGTGCCTTACATTCGATGATGGTGACGTATTTACTGATCCAGGTCCCGTGTAATCCCCACCTTGTGGTGTGTATGCAATGAACAAACTGTGGGGTCTCTTGGCTTAGTGGTCAAGCCGCCTGTTTCCTGCTTAGAAGGTTGTGGGTTCGACTCCGGCTCTGCCATTCTGTCCACGAGTGCATTTTTTTTCGGAGACTCCTGGAGGTCGTAGCCGTAGCTACGGAGTTCGTGTTTTGTATGACACGTTCAGCAGGCGGCTCTGCGGAAAAAGACCAAGGTACATGGGTTAAAACCCGGTGCAATGAAGTCGATCTTGCATCTTTACACGCTTTCAAGTAGGAAGAATGATCATGATTGTTCCTAGTTCTCAAGTGAGCGTCCTCTTTTCTAATCTCACATCAAATGTTGCTTGTCTTTTGCGGCACGTTGCGCTCAACCTCAGGTTTATTTTCTAATCAAGTTTACATTAAGTAGTTTGCCCTCGCTTTCTGAACGAGAAGTCAACGTTTAAGTCCTAAGTGATGCCGGTGTAGGGATTGAACGCCCCACCTCGCCATCAGCGAAGTTTAAGAGCTGGTACTCATATCGTTTCGACCACGTCGACTTCTATAAACTCACATACAGTCATACAAGTTTTGTTAGTTGCGTATTCTTTACAGGACGTAGCAGTCAACTTCAGCACTTTTTGGCTGTTCGTGATCTCTTGGCAAGTTTACGTTCAGCAGTTTGCCATTCTTTTTGAACGACCGGCATTAATACAATTTTCATTTTTTTTAAACACCAGCGCTAGGCGGTTTTCTGCAAAATCGCCCACAGCTGTGTTTCGAACGCGATAAATGGGATTACGAACTGGTTCCTAACCCTTCGCCACGGAGCCGGCACATACAGCCATACAAAACATAAATATGAACACGCTAAGATTATAGCTGCCGGTGTATGTGGCTTAAGGGTAGTGAACGGGTTCGGAGGCAGCTTTAGGCCATTCGGAAGTAGATTTTGCGTTGATTTTCGTAATGGTTTGAGCGTTGGTCGTTCAGAAAGCTATTGTAAACTACTTAACGTAAAATTGCCTTAATATGACAGATTAAAAATGCTGCGGTTTATCATGTTAAGAACATGCAGTGTGCATCATTTATAGTAGGTCAAAACTGTGCAGGTCAGGTTATATAAATTTGTTACTAGCAAAAAGCTAGCAAGAGTTACAAAACCTAGTGAAACAAGTAAACAGGCATAGTGCAGAATGTGGTTTGGATATTAACATGCAAACAACGAAAACTATGATAATTAGCAGTGGAAAGGAAAGGTCAACAATGAACATCACAGTAAAAGCGGAGTTACTAGAATAAGTAAAAGGATTCTCCTATCTTGGACATGTAATAAAAGATGATAGCAAAAGTGAAATAGAAATTTAAAAAAGAGAATAGTAATGGCCAAAAATGCTTTTAACAGCATGAAATCAGTATTAACATCTAGTTAGATTAACAACACATTAAAAATGAGAATTGTCAAATGTTATGTATTTTCAACACTACTGTATTGCGCGGAATCCTGGAAATTAAACAAGCAATTAAAAAGTCGAATAGGGGCCCTTGAGATGTGGATTTACATAAAAAATACAAACAAAAATGGAAAAATGGAAAAATACAAAAAATGGAAACAAAAACAATCAAATACGGAGGTACTAGAAACACTGGAAATGAAAAGAGAGTTGATGGGGAAAAAAAATATTTAAAAAAGAGGCAAGTGAAATATTTCTATTACACTCTCATAAAACTATGCTGGACGGCAAGGTTGGGACAAGCGAGCAAGAGGTAGACAGCGATACAAGTGGGAAGATAAAATAGAGACGGACAGTGTTGGAAATGAATTGCAGCCAACCTTCACTGTGGAGACAGCACTTCATTGAGATTATATAAATTACAGAGGGCCTACATATTGCCGTTAATTACACATAAATTATAATGAATCTGACATGCAGACCAGTGTACATCAACTACAAGGGGTCAAAACATTGCAGATCGGTGTACATCAATTACAAGCGGCTGTAACACTGCAAGTCAGTAATTCGAAACCACTACAGGCTTATCTTGCAAAAATAAAAAGCAAAAACGTCGAGATTTACACTAAGCAGCTTAATTGTGCTCTACGTTAGTCAGTTCTGTAGTAACAGCGCATCTCCAACATTGAATACCAAGAAACATCATTCAAGTGAAGTCTTTTAACACGCATTCTTTGCAGTGAATGCTGGCATACGTTTGACAGCATAACATCGTCACACGGCTGAACGGGAGATTAATGGCCTCCAATGTTTATCCCAGACGGCACAAAATGATGTTGTTGAGTGTTCAATTATTCTTTCGCACTTGATTATATTGGCTGTTTGTTTTTTTGTTTTTTTTATTTTTTTGTTAATCTTGGTATTTTAGTTGTATTGTGGGAATATTTCTTGGAATATTTATGAAACAAAACTTTCTCAACTGCTACTTTTAGATGACCTACGCCTGTTTACACGTCTTTGACAGTTAAATTTATGTATTTGATAGTAATGCTTGATATTCTTGCATGCTTGAAAATGTGTCTAGATATATATAGTTTTTATACACATATTGTGTGTAATTCGTTCTTTGACTATTCCATCTTTCGCTGTTATATATCCTCTTCAATGAGATATATCTAGTATTATGTGTAATATGTTCCCTTTGATTCGATGTATTTAATCTTGTTTGTTACATTTCTCCATTAATTATATGTATTTATTTTCTTCATTCGCCCTTTATTACCAATTGGGACATAGAACCTCAACAAACTAACTCCAAGCATATGCACCGACACTCGATTCCTCTGATGATGTGAAGGATTCGTTCTGTGAGGATTTATACTCCGTGATCAAGGTAGTTCCAATACCTGACTACATTTATATGCTCGGTGATTTCAATGCTCGTGTGGGCAAGGACTCGAGTTCATGGCCAGTGTGCCTTGGAAAATACAACATCGGTCGCATGAATGAAAATGGGCAAAGGCTGCTGGAGCATTGCACCAGTAATGACCTATGTATTAAAAACTCCTTTTTTAAAACAAAAGAGATGCATAAGGTCACATGGAAACATCTAAGATCCGGCCATTGGCACCAGCTGGACTTCATCGTCTCACGGAGACAACATCTGAACCATATATCATTGACTCGAAGTTACCACAGTGCTGACTGTGATACGGATCATTCTTTGGTTGTTGCAAGGGTTAGACTGAGACCAAAGAGGAACTACACAGCTAAACACAAATCTAGCCGCAGGATTAACATTATTAGAACTCACGATCCTGAAAAGTGCTTTCAGTTTCAACAGCAACATGAAGACGTTTTCACTGATACACCAGAAGATTGTACAGTAAATGAAAAGTGGGGTTAACTTAAGGAAACTCTTTATAAAAATGCCGTAGTGGTTTACGGCACTGTGGATCATAAGAGGCAGGACTGGTTTGCGGCAAACAGCGAGACTCTGCAGCCCTTGATTGATAAGAAGAAGAAAGCTCTCTTAAGAAACAAGGAAAGACCAACGCGTAACACTCTGAGCGAGCTAAGGAAAGCTAGGAAGGATGTGCAAAAGGCTGCCAGGCAGTGTGCAAATGATTATTGGATCAAGTTATGTGAGTCCATTCAAATCGCAAGTGATAAGGGAAACATAAGAAGCATGTATGAAGGAATAAAGAAAGCCTGTGGTCCAGTGATCAAAAGAAGTGCACCATTGAAAACCTTGACTGGAGAAATCATCACTGATAAGAAAAAGCAGATGGACAGATGGGTAGAGCACTATTTAGAGCTTTACTCAAGTGAGACCAAGCTAGCGGATAATACCCTCAACGCCATAGAGGCACTGCCAACTCTTGACCACCTGGACACACTTCCCACCATAACAGAAGTTAAGTGTGCTATAAATGAACTTGCATCTGGCAAGTCTCCAGTTAAGGATGGGATTCCAATAGAGGTTATCAGGAGTGGGCAAGACATACTCACTCTACAGATCCACCAGCTAATAGAGCTATGCTGGCGAGAAGGACAAGTCCCACAGGATTTCAAAGATTCAAGCATCATAACACTGTACAAGAACAAGGGCGATCGGAGCGACTGCAACAACTATAGGGGTATCTCACTTCTGTGTATTGTTGGAAAAGTATTTGCCAGAATTGTTCTGCACAGACTTCAAGTCCTAGGAGATCAAGTCTACCCCGAATCACAGTGTGGCTTTCGGCAGATCCGGTATAACAGAGCGACAGCCCTAAGGCAACTGTAGGTAACCAAATATATGAAGACAACCCACCGATGTCTATAAATCTCAGTTTAATTGAAGAAGTTTCTATCATATAAAAATGTAGACAGCAACTATAAAAGCATGTTGTTGGTTCGGCGGCTGAGTTGTCACTAAGCCCCGTTTTCCCCTACGTCAGCACGTGAGCGTCCCCTAACTACAGTGCTCATTCGTGCATCAGCTATACCCATATATCTCTTTCCCCTTGCACAGCGTGCGTGTCATCTAACTAAACCCCGTATAACAGCCTACACTGTTATACCGGTCTACCATTGATATGATATTCTCATTGGGACAAATGCAAAAAAATGCCGTGAACAGAATCAACCACTGTTTATTGCCTTCATCGACCTCACAAAGGCATTTGATTTGGTCAGTCGTGAGGGTCTGTTCAAGGCACTAAAGAAGATTGGCTGCCCACCAACTCTTCTGTCCATTGTGGAATCGTTCCACACAGACATGAAGGGTATAATCAAGTTTGATGGTGCAACTTCTGAAGAGTTTGAAATCAAGAGTGGAGTTAAGCAAGGTTGTGTACTAGCTCCCACCTTCTTTGGAATATACTTTTCACGTCTACTGAAATATGACTTTCGTGATCAGGATGGTGGTATATACATTCACTCACGCTCAGATGGCGGCTTCTACAATGCTCAGAGATTGAAGGCCAAGACCAAAATTAGGAGGGTACTGATCAGAGAGTTGCTTTTTGCAGATGATGCTGCAGTTACGACCCACTCTGAGGAAGAATTGCAATGTCTACTATCTGCATTCTCCAATGCTTGTTCTGAATTTGGTTTAACAATTAGCAAAAAGAAGGCACAGATTATGTCACAAGGTGCACATGCGGTACCATCAATCTTTATTGACGACGCCGAACTAGAGATGGTAGACCATTTTACATATCTAGGATCAGTGGTAAAAAGCAAATTATCCCTAGATCAGAAAATCAACATCCGGATTGGTAAGGCAGCAACAACAATGAACAGGTTAAGGAAAAGAGTATGGGAGAATAGGAAGCTTACTGCCAAAACAAAAGTCCTTGTCTATCAAGACTGTGTCCTTAGTACTCTTCTTTATGTCTGTGAATCTTGGACAACTTACTCACACCAAGAGAAACGTTTAAACAGCTTTCATATGCGGTGTCTGCGAAGAATTCTTGGTATTAAGTGGCAAGACAAAATCACAAATACTGAAGTATTGGAAAGATCCGGTTGTGTGACGGTTTATTCCATGCTCAGTCTTCGTAGACTTAGATGGATAGGACATCTTAGGAGGATGGATGATGGTAGAATACCAAAGGACATCTTTTTTGGTGAATTACATATGGGTAAGAGATCTCAGGGTCGGTCTCTACTACGATACAAAGATGTGTGTAAGCGGGACATGATTGATACAGGCATTGATAATGCACATTGGGAACACGTCGCCGCTGAACGTGTTACATATAGGGCAAACATCAGAAATGGAATAAAGACAAAGGAGAAAATTATTGCAGATAAGTCACACACCGAGCGTGTGAAACGTAAGATGGTGCATGATTGTGGAAATGACCACGTGTTCACATGCACCCACTGG
Source organism: Cepaea hortensis (assembly GCA_963921405.1). NCBI lineage: Eukaryota > Metazoa > Mollusca > Gastropoda > Stylommatophora > Helicidae > Cepaea > Cepaea hortensis. The sequence goes on from OY992878.1 coordinate 86,196,545, forward strand.
GAACGGACATTTACAGCGCAAATTGGCCTTATCAGTCACATTCGCTAACGCTTTAGGTAAAAGTTATTATGCCTTTTTAAAGCACAAACTATCGTCTGTCAAGACGGCAAGGTGCCAATATATACTTACTTACTTACTTACTTACTTACTTACTTACTTACTTACTTACTTACTTTACAAAAAGGTATGTATGGTTGGGTTTTTTTTTTTTAAACGTGTAAACTATTTCTGAACACTTCGCATCAAGTGCTGCTCTCAAACGTTAACTGATTTTCCCCCAGGTTTGTGTGCGTTCTTGAAGAGACCGCACGCGCATGACCCTGACAGGCAGCAAGTTTACCAGACGGAAAGATTGTCAGTTAACCTCTTTACTTGCCCGCCACCTAGGCACAAATGTGTGTTCTTTCAATTAAACTCGAATTCCAAAAGAAACAATCATCGACTCTGACAAGACAGGGCGAATCAGATGACAGACATACCGAATGTGCAGCACCAGTAATCGAATAATACAATCCTTCAACTTGTCTTCCGGGCTGCGTCCTTCCCTCGGCAAATTAGACAACAGTCACGAGTACAGACATCACTTGAACACAGTATTATATGTCTGGGGCAGAGTTTTGCTTAGATTAGTCATATTTGGACTGGTAATCACCCATGGCTTTTAGTAAGAGGTTGCTTCTTCTTCTTCTTCAGCATTCCGAGCCATTGAGGTTCTTTGCTGCAGATACAATCCGTCTCCATTCGTCTCTCTGGTTGACCTTCTCTTGCCAGTCGTTGATTCCAAGTGCTTGTAGGTCTGTATATATATATATATTATCTCTCCACCGTCTTCTTGGTCTACCTCGGGGTCTACTATCATTTTTTTCCTGAGTGTAAGCGAGTTTTGTTTCCCTATTATCTTCCAGTGGCTGCAATTCATTATTTTCCTGCAATACCTAGTGGGTTCTGTGGCGAAGGAGTTACGGCAGCAATTCGCAATCCATAATACCGAGTTCGAAACAAAGCTATGGGCGATTTGAAAGCAGACTGCCATGCGCTGATTTTCATACAATGGTATGAGTTCTTGTCGTGCAGAAAACAATGACAAACTACTGAACGTAAGCCCGCCAAGAAATCACAAACAGCGAAAAAATGCTGGGGGTTGGGGAAAGGGTGGGGGAGGTGGGGTTGGACGTCCTGTAAAGGATATGCAGCTAAAATAGTCAAATATTTGTGCACATTTTCACGCGTGATATTGTTTGTCTTTCTTTTCTTCTTCTAATAACATCACGTGTGTATATATTATATCATCATCCAGTGTCATTTTCTCGTCGAAGATCGGCTATAGTGAGTCTTTCGGGCTTCCTGTCCCGAGTTTTCACGCTGCCCACAGACAGGCTGCTTGTTTGCCCTCGCTTGATGTTTTCAACCTGAGAGCCTAGGCCAATCTTTATAAAACTTATTTCTCGAGGAAGATTTTGAACACATTGTCTCCTCGGTAAACTTTCCCCCATAATTATCTATTCTTGAATTTCGTGTCTTTTTACACGTCAAAACTATTTCATTGCCTTCATTTATGTGTGTCATAATAAGCAATCTCCTTCAACATTTGAGTTCTTGTTGGATTGATTTGCTTGTTTTCCTTTCCGACCAATGAGATTAAGCTAGCCACAGCATTATCGCGGCTCCCAGCCCATTGTTAGTTAGTTAGCTAATTAGTCGACAGATCATACTCATTGCACATCGAACCATTCAGTCCATAAGTGCTCGGATTCCCTCCTCAGCAAATCCCGCAGCGTGTAGCGGCTAACGACACCAGATCTGTGTTGGTTTATCAACCTTCTTTAGCTTCCTGCGTGTGTTCTTGTTTGGCCACCCCTCTTTTTATTTGCTGTTCTCGCAGTCTGACCATGGTTGTAGATTCGCAGTCAGCACTTGGTTCTCGCAAAAGTCTTACTTCTCGTAGAACATTCAGAATGTCAGCCTGGTCCATGGCGCGTCCGCCCTCCACCTTAGCCTTACCTGTGAGCTTGTCAGCCCGCTCATTTCCTTGTACTCCCGCATGCTCTGGCACGAAGATGAAACTAATCTATGTCAGCCGAAACCGCTCCAAAGACGGCAATCACTCTCTTTGGATCCACCCCATCTCTATCCTCTTGAGCATGCTCATTGAGTCGCTAAGGAAATATGCCCTATTGCATGTCTGTGTCTCGAGCCATATTATTGCTTTACTTACTGCCATAACTTCCATAGTCAGGCTACTTGTGGTCTCAACAAAAGCACCAGAGTCCTCCTTCACAATTCTTCCTCCGACCCTCGCCGTGAAGGCCCATGAGCTTCTCACATATCGGAAGACATACCCATCTGTGTAGATGACAGCATCACCGTCTAACGAATTCTTGAAAATCAACGCTTGTACTTCCGCCTCCACAGCAGCCGGATTTTCCTGTCTGCATTTTCTGTCTAGTTGGATGCAGACATTCTTCAACACACCTGTTGAAGAATGTCTTCCGCTTGACCCATTCAATACCTTTCTCGTTTTAACCTGCTGCCCTTCACCTTCCTAATTTCACTATGCAGTGGATGTTATGTGTTTGTGTTAACTCTCAGGTAGGCACGTGCTCTGCAAATTTGTAGTCTGTTTTCAATAGTTGGAAAATCAAGAAGATAGCGCATCGCCCTGCATGCTGTATCTCTTGTACATCCAAGAATAATGCGCATAGCTTCGTTTTGTATCCTTTCCATCCTTTCTATCTGCTGACGGCTGAGAGTCAGGATTGCCATCGCATACTCAAAAGCAGACATGACCAGCCCCTCATATAGGAGGCATAGATGGCGCTGCTCACAGTTTTCTGCCACCATCATCCGCACCGCAGCCAAACCCCTCTTGGCCTTTGTTATCACATGGTCAATGTGCTCATTATAAGCAAGGCTTCGGTCAAAACGCATTCCCAGGTAATGCATTGCCTGCGTTCTTTCCACAGTCTCTGAACACAGATTGACAGTTGGTTTTGGAGTGTTGACAATATCATTATTCAAAGAGAACCATGTTACTGTTGCTTTTGTTGGGTTGACCATTGCCCCAGCTTCAGCACACCAAGTACGTGTGCGATTGAGTTCGGTTTGCAGTTCCACAGCAACCTGATCTCTGTCCTTACCCTGACGATACACTAAAACATCGTCGGCATATGACAATGCCCTCCCCGGTCCAGTGATCTGCTCGCTGGTGATTCTCACTGTGTAGGCATTGAACAGCGCCGCAGATAATGGTGATCCCCCTGCCTATTGTACAGTCATCATAGTTCTGGTCGTTTGACAATACGCAGCTGAGTCGAGTTGAGTTGATCTAGGAACTAACATAACTGAATTCAGGACATTTATATAAGCTCTCCGTCCCCTCGTTCAACAGCTAGCGAAGAGCCACAATACTAATCGTTCCAACCGCTATCTGATTGAAAGTTCTCCAGGTCTTCCCTCTCAGTTTTGATATTCTTCCAGAACCCCTGCTAATCCCCAGCAATCTCACTCTTTTCAGATACGGTTTCTCAATCTGTTCCCCCACCTTCTCCACCTATTCGCACAGGCGCTCGACCACCTCTCCCTTGTCCATAGGTAATCTACCACCAAGAGGTGCCTTCCCTGCCAGCCTATCAGCAGGTCCATTCCCCCCTCCCCCCCCCCCCACTACCGCGTGGCCATGGCAAAAAATGCACACAGTTCTCACAATCTGTGACCTCTGAAGAAACGATAGCCATTCCACACGAAACATTCCTGTCCCCACATTACTAAACATACTCCTTGAGTCCTTAATGAATACACTGTGTGGTCTCCTATAACCAACGGAAAGCCGCGGTAACTGCTCAACCTCCTTTCTCATGCTGGAGGTCGTGTAGCCGCTGTATATGCCAGACTCTCCTTTGTTAATAATCGTCCATAAGCCTTCGCAATGAAACCCCAACCTCTACTTCTGTTTCTCACCACTGACCCATCGGTGCAGATCACTATGCCACCTTGAAGTGTGTTATTCTGGATCAGTTGTTACACCTCACACTCTGTGCGGCCCGCTGTCCATTCTCTGCACTCACGACCAAGTGTTACTATTACATTGTGCCAGTCCGTCATGTCTTCCGGTACTTCAACCAACTCTTTTTCACGATTGATGGTCTATAGATCATATCATATACCTGCCATATAGATATTTCTGCCTGTGTAGTTAGGTCTGAGACGTCGAGTGTGTGTATATATGTTGTTTCAGCAGAGTCAGTAGCTAAAATCCTTTTTACTGGATCAACCTTCTTGGTGTGTGTATCAGCATGTGCAGCCGAACTCATAACATGTTACTTCTAAAGTAAATTGCCAGCACTTCTTTAGCGTGAGAAATAAAATAATGAGTATTGATCAGTATTAATATAAGTAAAGGGAAGAAGAACGGAATAGAGGACACACTAGACAGTGTACATATCTATAGTGTAGTCAAACCCGTATTGAGACTTTTAGCTTTCAAGTGACGAAAGCACCTCGCTGAAGAGTCAAGTGTAGTTCGACGAACATCCATCCTACAAGATACCCATATATCAAGGTGTCTACATTTTCCAGGTCTATCATTCCCCTGAAAAAGATAATTTCTTTAAGTTTCATTACGAAACAAAACCTTCTAAATGTTTCATTACAAATTGTATTTATAAAATTTAAATTCCACGTGTAATTCATAACGTTTGAATTCTTAAATATTATTACATAACATTCTAAATAAGATGTTCAAGTTCTAAGACTTAATTTTGATCCTTCACAAAATGCTTAAATTGAATCCTAAATATAGTTTTTAAAGCGAAAATGTTACGAACATTTAACAAAATTGAACCCAGAATATGCATCCTGAACTTCAAATATCAAGATAACAAATGTAATATAAATGTTAGCGTTCCCGAAATGTTTCACGAAGAAGACGGAGACGCAAGAACAAGAAAAAATCTCACAAATAAGACAACAAAATCTAACACCTGTTCGAGACAGCTTCCTTGATTCAGTTGGGATAACATTACATCTTCTTTCGCACCGCTCACCTGTTTCACCCCGTCAACGCCAGGGATTTCTAGGCAAACTATCGCTAGAAGAATGACTGGTTCCATTAGCCTTCTGTAACCTACCCGGTATAACTACAGGGCTATGCTGCAGTTAATTTTTAACTATTTATCTGTTTGACGCCGCCGCTGGTATTAGATTATCGCCTTCACTGAAACGTTCACAAACGCAAGGTATTCCATCATTGTCAAGATGTATTAGTGAGAAAATAAACAAACTTGAATTAAATTAAAATACCTTTTTACAAAAAAAAATATATAATTGCTTGTCTTTTTACTTGACGTTGCAATCAGCCACAGCATTTTTTTTTTTTTTTTTGCTGCTTGTAATTTTACTAGCAATTTTATGTAAGACCAACAGTCTAGATGAATTAGAGATGTGATAGATAATTTACACATAGCAACAGCAGAGAAATATGATAGATAATTTATACATTGCAACAACGGAGGGATGTGATAGATAATATACACATGGCAACAGTGGGGGGATGTGATAGATAATTTAAACAAGGCAACAGCAGAAGGGTGCAATAGATAATTTACATATGACAACAGCAGAGGGTTGCAATAGATAATTTACATATGACAACAGCAGAGGGGTGCGATGAATAATTTACATATGGCGACAGCGGTAGGGTGCAATAGATAATTTACATATGACAACAGCAGAGGGTTGCAATAGATAATTTACATATGACAACAGCAGAGGGTTGCAATAGATAATTTACACATGGCAACAGCAGAAGTGTGCAATAGATAAATTACACATGGCAGCAGTAGATGTATATGATAGATAATTTACACATGGCAACAGCAGAGGTATAAGATAGATAATTTACACGTGGCAACAGCAGAGGTATAAGATAGATAATTTACACATGACAACAGCAGAGGGATGTGATAGATAATTTACACATGGCAACAGCAGAGGTATAAGATAGATAATTTACACATGGCAACAGCAGAGGTATAAGATAGATAATTTACACATGGCAACAGCAGAGGGATGTGATAGATAATTTACACATGGCAACAGCAGAGGTATAAGATAGATAATTTACACATGGCAACAGCAGAGGGATGTGATAGATAATTTACACATAGCAACAGCAGAGGCGGGACATACCGCTAATGATAGACAGAAATTTCGAAAGACTTTTATCTGAGCAAAGTTCTTCGCATGACAAGCCCGTGGATTATATATGAGCAAAAAGATAATTCTCTGTCTCTCTCTCTCTCTCTCTCTCTCTCTCTCTCTCTCTCTCTCTCTCTCTCTCTCTCTCTCTCTCTCTCTCTCTCTCTCTCTCTCTCTCTGTCTCAGTCTCTGATTAATGGTCACTTTATTTCCCTAGTGTAATCAAGACAATATTGAAGATTAAAAGGTGAAAATGTGTGTGTGTGTGTGTGTGTGTGTGTGTGTGTGTGTGTATGTGTGTGTGTGTGTGTGTGTGTGTGTTTCTTTAGTATAACGAAGACAAAGCAGAACCAAAGTTTAGTAAAAGTTACTAGTATCAAATACTGGGAAGGGATCAGCATGGCCGAATGGATAAGAGCGCTTGTTCTTAAACATCCGGTGGGCTGATGCAGTGGTAGCAGGTTCAATTCCTACACCGTTCAGTTGGAATAAAATGTTGTCTTGGGGACGTAAATTACAAGTACCTCTGAAGTAGGAGTGGGTTTGGGTGATGGCGAGGGACACTGCTAATAGGGAAAGCTAAACCACACGCAAGAATATGTCCAGTGCTCTAGAAGTAGTAGCAATTGTATTGACTACGCTTGGGTTCAAAGTGAAACTGTTGGCTACGCGCCACGGCCTTTCAGTCAACAGACAACTCCCAGTTGTCCGAGCCATCGAGGAGGGACGGTAAGTCTGCAGCGCTTGATTCTACGTTGCTGCCCAGCTTCTGACGAAGTAAATCCGCGTCATTAATGTTTGCCTCTGTAAAATAGAAGGACTAAATTGGTATTACAGAATCATCATTGTGGATGAAGAGAACTAGACAAAACCAAGAGATGGAGAAAAGATGCTGGTACCGCATAGAACATACATACATTGAGAAAACATTAGAGTAGTATAACTATAGCGGCCTTTGTCTGGAATCCGCAATTCACAACAAATAGAGGAAGACAAAAAGTACATAAAGAAGATAAACAGAAACAGCTATGAATAATGTAGGGAGGATGTTGGTGGATCTGTGTGGGATATTTAAGGATAGGATGGCTAGAGGTGAGTTGATTGAGAGCCTATGTCTCAATGTGGGATAATGGGCTAAAGAAGAAGAAGAGGTCATTATAGATGCCCCATGGAAAATTAGCCACTAGCAACCTCTTAAAAGCAATGGGTAAATTAACATTACTAATAAAACAACAACTTTACTGCTTCTATATAAAACTAATAAAACCACGCCCGTCTTATGTCTGCACCCTTGACTGTTTATTGTCTCATTGGCCTAGAAAAGGCAGCAACCATGAACATATACAATTAAAGTATTCTGCTTTTCTATTATTGATGCCGCAAACTCGGCATCTTATTTGATACGTCCTGACCTGTGAGTGTTTACTATTATACTCTTGTTTCTCTTGGAATTCTAGTTTAATTGAAAGTACACATATGTGTGCCTAGGTGGCGGGCAAGTAAAGGGATTAATAGACCATCTTTCCGTATGGTAAACAAGCTAACTGTCAGGATCATGAACGTTGGAGATTTTCAAGAAAATGCAAATACTGGAGTTACAAATTGTTAATATTTAAGAGCTATTCTAGTTCAAAATAAAGATTAACCGACGTACTGCACTCCGAGTGGGAATGTAATCGGTTTTGAAAACCCAAGTACTGAGAGCAGTACCTGCTGCGATATTGTCAGACTAGTTCGTGTATGGAGCAAAACTCAGTCATGCTTGCTGTTTTAAAATAAATGTATTATAATATATAAGAACTGAATAGATCCAATAGGTAGCGTTCATTATCAGGATTCGAAGACTTTTGTTCTCTAGTGATGTGTTTTTAAAAAAAAATTTATGAATGAATTCCATATTCGCATGTATATTGTGACAAATATGAGCAAACGTTGTGGGTACTCTACCAAAGACTTGTAGGACATCGAAATAATGTCCAACTCCAAACGGCGGGAAATGGGAAACTGAAGACTAGACGAGAGGTTTCATTGGAACGGAGTTATAGATTGCCTGATTAAATTATTTCTGAAGATGCGAGCCGGTTAGTAAAGTAAAGTAAAGTGAAGTAAAGAAAAGGGCTCTTTCTCACTCCTTGGGGCCTAATGGGTGTATGGTTCAAAAGAATCAAAGAATCCTTGTACACAAGTTAAGGTGTTTTTGGTATATGGTGCTAGCCCTAGTTTATATAGATCACTCCACTGGTAATGTGATCCATGTTACACCGTTCGCCTTTTGCTTCCAGAGTTATTTACTGATACCCAGTTTAGGCTGGGTCGACAATGGAGCCCAGGTCAATTGTAAAGAGTTCGAACACAAGACTACTGGTCGAGCCGCGGGTATCCGTCTATGCATGGTCTATACAATTGTGGGGCTAGCACCATATACGTGGGATTGTTGGCATGATGCTAGCAAGCTTATCTGCTGACCCGGTGGTCATGTGTTCGAATTTCATTTAAATGTAGTTTTCTTTTTCCAAAATAGCCTGGTTTCCCATGTCAACCCAAACTAATATGGGTATCGGGAATTGTCTTGGGAAATAAAGGCGTCGGTGTAATTTGTTATCACGGTTGTCAACGAGATCTGAATGTCTATAAAAGTATAGAATTAGCGCCATATTCCCCAAAACGTAGAGAAAAACTTTACTTTTATATGTTACATACGAAATAATATAATTAATACAGAAGAAATGTAACTGAGAAGAATAAACAATCTTGATGCACCCAAATTATTACGATAAAAAACGAAACCTGATTGTATAATAAAATCAAATACAAAATAAACTATCAAGAAACCACCAATGTTGTTGGATGTCTAACATAGTGGTTAGAAGAATACTTTCCTATTGTGCCTTTTGTCACAGTAGACTCAGATTTCATCATCATCATCAAGTGCCGTGCCAGCTGGCGTAGGCGTTCATGGCTCTCCGCAGATCTCGGTCTTTGGTTTTCTGGATCAACTCTGCTGCTGATAATCCTCCATGCCACCGTCTCAATCCATCCAGCATCATTTCTCTTGGTCTGCCTCTGCCTCTCTTCCCCTCGATCTTTCCAGTTGTTACGATGTTCTCCAATGCCTCTCTTCTCATCACATGACCGAAGAAAGATGTTTGTCTCTGTCTTATTGTTGTATATAATGTCTTAGTTTCATCAGCCTGTTTCAGGCAGTCCTCGTTAGTTACTCTGGCAGTCCAAGGAATTCGCAACATTCGTCTCAGGAACCACATCTCTGTTGCTTCAAATTTCTTCTTACTTTGTTCATTTACATTCCAAGATTCACTGCCATACAGCAAAACTGGTTCTACATAGCATTTCATCACTCTCTTTATTACATTCAGTGATAGTGACTTATTGCACAAGATACTCTTCATTTTCTGAAATGCGGCTTTTGCCTGCCCTATTCTGCTCCTAATCTCTGTTGTACATCTTCCATCTGATGTTATAAATGCCCCTAGGTATCTAAAATTATCCACTTGGTTAAAGATTTTTCCTTCTATTTCTATGTCACATTTTGGTGTCACCATTTTCTTTGATATTAATTACCATTGTTACTGTTTTCTTGATATTCAAGGAGAGTCCTTTCCTTGCACTCTCTGTTACTACAACGTCTAATAATTGATGTAGGTCTGTTGAATTATCCGCCACCAATACTGTGTCATCTGCATAGCGTATATTATTTATATTATAACCCCCAACCAGTATTCCTGGCATCTCTTTGATCTCTCTCATTATTACTTCGCTATACAGGGAGAAAAGATCTGGTGACAAGACACACCCCTGTCGTACTCCTAGCTTTATCTGTTCGTAACTACCCTCTTTATTTCCCATTTTAATTGCTGCTACTTGTTTCCAGTAAACATTCTTTATTATTCTTAAATCTTTTCCATCAATGTTGATATCTTCCAACATTTTTATCAGTTCATCATGTTTTACTTTATCAAATGCCTTAGTATAATCTATGAAGCACAAATATATGTCTCTCTGTTTCTCTATTGACCTTTCTATTAGTGTCCGTAATGTATAAATTGCATTGTTTGTGCCCTTTCCTTCCACAAATCCATACTGTTCTTCACTAATTTCCATTTTTATTTTCTTTTTGTTTCTTCTCATTATGATTCTGAGTAGAAGCTTAGTGATATGGTTTATAAGGTTAATTGTACGAAAATCTTCACAATCAATTGCTCCTGGTCTTTTTTTTTTTTTTTTTTTTGGTATAGCTATAAATACAGATTTCAGCATATCACTGGGTACTTATTCACTTATTCCTGTGGATACTCGGTCCCCAGAGCTGTGTTAGCCACACCGTGGTGTGTTTCCATCCTCTACCACGGGGAGGTGCAGTTGGGATTTTCCCTTCCTAAAGTTATGGTCTATGACCAAAATTCTCCAGTACTTTTAGAGGACAGACTCAGATATAACATAATTAAAAGCAGTAAATGCCTTTATCATGTACAGACCTACAAGCACTTGGAATCAACGACTGGCAAGAGAAGGTCCACCAGAGAGACGAATGGAGACGGATTGTATTTGCAGCAAAGAACCTCAATGGCTCGGAACGCTGAAGAAGAAGAAGAAATGCCTTTATGTTTTTAATTCGAAGGTGATGCGATCCCGAATCGGCGTAAATCGGACCAGCGAAAGACGAAAGCAGCCTGTACACAAATTCCTGCTGCAGATGTGGGAAGTTAGGTTCCAATCTCAACAGGACAATGTAAGGACGCAGTGATTTTAAAAATGTTATAACCGTGTATACGTAATCAACGGTAACGGTAATCCCATGTCACACGCTAGTGAATTGTTAGGTCCTCACACGCCCTCTGCCACCAGGTCATGAGATGGGTGTAGGTAAATAAGTCTCCTTTACATGTCTTAAGGCGCACTGGACATATGGTGCCAGACCCATCGACACCAGGGGTGATGTTCTCAGTCTCACTCCAGCCGCACTGACCTCCCAAGACATTTTCTTGTATCCATTTCAGGCTGGGTCGACCTGGGAGCCTAGGTGAGTTTTAAAAATACCTTTCGCCCCGATGCAGAAAGAGGACATCACGTCGGGCCGGCAGGCGATTGTCTGGTCACTACGTTACCGCTTCTTCCTCGATGTGAGGTGACTAGTTCATTTCTTGCTCCCTTCATTCCCACAACATTTCAGAAAATGCTGAAAGTTATTCAATGTCAATTGTAAAGGATTTCGCGACCACAGGGTTTTGCTTGTTTGAAAATAAATTCTGCCACTGTTTGCAACCGATCCTGAAACACACGAGATAGTGAGCAAAGACACTAATCAATATTCCCCCATGAACTATAATTTAAGTATACTTTTAGCGAATGTACTAGACCAGTGGTTCTCAACCGGTGGGGAATTCCTCCCCAAGGGGAAATTTTAGGGTTTCCAGGGGAGGAATTAAGATTATTTCAAGATCGCATTAATATAAGAACCAGTTACTTGATAGTGTTTTTACCTCTAAATTTTACGGTTCTGTACTTCTCGCCCTAATGAAATTCGTTTTATAGCGAAAGTAGACCCGGAAATCACGTTTTATGTAGATGTCTAGACTTGTTCTAGTATGTGTTATTAAATTTAGCTTCCATTTTTATGTATACTGTGTAAGCGGGGGGGGGGGGGGATTTTAGGGAGGAATTTCGAAGGGGGGGGGGGGATGATGGACTGAACATATGGTAAAGGGTTGAGAACCACTGTACTAGACTATCATGTCCCAATTTACCATACACCATATTTAATTTTAGACATTTGAATACTGAACAAACAAACAAAAACTGTGAAAGACTGGGTTTAGCAACATATTGGTAATATTTACAAAAAAGATTTGTTTTTCTTCCCAGAATACTCGTAACAATGACTTTAAGGAGCGCTTTAAACTCTTGGTTTTAATGTAAGCATAAACAGGCTTTCGAAAGAAGAATGTTCAGGAATATCAAGTGTGACTGACTGTAGTGTTTATGTGGTGTGTGTTTTGAATGTCTCGAATCTGTGTGCTAATTACTGCTCGGGATGTCAGTTATCATTTGTCAGTCTAGAAGATAAAGTGTAGTTTTATCTCCATATGAGTTGCCAGTTAATCGCTTCCTGAGTTTCAGAAATGTCTACAACGCCCACATCTGTGTGATCCCTTACCTGGCTAGTGAGGCTAACTGAGTTATGGTTTCCCAGTACATGCAGTATGTGCATTTTTGGGGTGGAGTTGGGAGGGGGGGGGGGGGTGGGCGTGGGAGCTAGCTGCGTTATAGTTTCCTCAGTACAATTAATATATGCATTTTATTAATGGAGCTACGTAAGTTATAGTTTCTCCAGTACTGGCAATATGTGTATGTTATTAGTAATCTAGATGGTTATAGTTTTCCCAGTACAACAAATATACACATTTCATTGGTGAGGCTAGTGTGTTATAGTTTCCCCAGTACAAGTAATGTACACATTTTATTGCTGAAGCTATCCGGGTTATAGTTTCTCCAGTACAAGCAATATGTGCATTGCATGTGTTTTCTTTAGCATGTTTTGTTGCTTTCTTTCTTCAGATATGTCTGGTATGCAAATGATCATTTTCTTAGCTCCGGTATACTCGCACAGATAACACAACGAGAATCGTAATACGGTGCATGAACTTTGTAGATCCACCGAGTTTGGAAATACGCGTATATTTGAATCAAATATTCATTAATTTGCACGTTTGTGGGTAGGTTTTCACGTTTGAAATGAAACAGTATCACTCGCAGCCTTTTCTGATTTCCCAGCTCCAAAGTGCCTCTAAATCAGGCATTTGCAATGGATTTTCCTAGTTTGTTGCCGTCATCTAAGAAGGCTAGTTAAGTTGGTTGCATATCCTTTACAGGACGTCGCAGTCAACTTCAGCAGTTTTGGGCTGATTGTGATCTCTTGGCAAGTTTGCGTTCAATAGTTTGCCATTGCTTTCTGAACGACAGGCACCCATACCATTTTATCAAAACCCAACGCCATGCGGCCTGCTGCCAAATCGCCCGTAGCTGTGTTTAAAAAGCCGTGTGTGGAATTACGAATCGTGTCTGTAGCCTCTTCGCCACGGAGCTGGCAAGAAGGCTAGGCGCTAGGTAAACAACCGCAGAATCAGAGGAGAATATATCGTCCCATGGTTTCTTATGTCGTGAACATCCACAGTGTAAATTGTACCTGATAACCTCGAATTACAGGCGTGTGCAAGTTTCTTATTAAGGAATGTTATATGCGCGCCACACCAATTTGCTTCATGAAACTATTGAAGTATGGTTGTTTGGTTGATTGGTTGGTTGGTTGGTTGGTTGGTTGGTTGGTTGGTTGTTTTTTTTTTGGTTGATTGTTTGGTTGGTTGGTTGGTTGTTTGGTTGATTGTTTGGTTGGCTGGTTGGCTTGTTGGTTGTTTGATTGATGTTTTGTTGGCTGGTTGTTTGTTTGGTTGACTGGTTTGTTGTTTGGTTGGCTGGCTGATTGTTTGGTTAGTTGGTTCGACTCATAGCCCTTCAGGTCACCCGAGCCCTGAACATGACATAAATCTATCGCAGGCAGTTTGATTTAGACACTGTCCCCCGACCCAGTTAGTAATTACCATGTCATCGGGAACTGTATTGCAGTGCTCGTCTTTCCTTCTCCAGGATCAGAAACCATACGGGTGTGCACTACATATACTTGAACATCACGTCTGAGGAGAGGCATATTTGGATGTACCAAAGTCCTGAATGAGCACGGTCCAAACTGACAGGTTGGGATCAGCGTTACGTTGGTATTGTTTGTTCCACAAGTTGTAGGTATCTAACCGTCAAGCGGAAGCGTTGGCGAAGTGGATAGAGAACTGTGCTGATAGCGTCATCAGCACGATGGGACAGGGGTTCAACGTCAGGGCTGGTCGTTGGGATTCTTTTTTTTTTTTTTTTTGATTAATTGTCAACAGGCTAAAAAAAAATTTAAAAAGTAAATATTATGTGTTCTAACTAATGTTTGCACATAATCAAAGAAAGAAACAGTCGATATCCCAAGACCTCAACTAAACAGTTTGTTCGTGTTGTATTTCAACATCATGGTGCAGCTAAGATCTTTCTAATCTACCCGCTGCTAGCATTTTTATTGTACATGTTTAACTTTTACCGCCGACAAAAAAAATGTAAGCCAAAAGAAGATCACACATTTGTTATCTCTAAAGACACGGGGTTTCAGTGTATAAGCGCTATAGCCAGAGGCGTAGAGATGCACTCTGGATCTACGTGTATACATGTGAACGCCTAGAATAGCATTTATTGCACAAGTGAACCATAAGCTGTGGATCCCCTTCACCCACTTCCCACTGGCTATGCCACTGACTAAAGCGTTGATTTTATACTTTTGGAATACAAGAAACACCTTACGATATACCTCATCTTCCCTGTTTGTCCAAACAAAAGAAATACGTCTGTTGGGTTGTGTCCGTTTATATCCAGGTGGTGTGATTAACTTCCTTCTTCCAACAAACGCGACTTGAGCTGGGTATATTTTTTTTTTCTAGAGCCAATATTTTTATCTTTTATAAATGCAATAAATTTCATTTTTTTACATCATCATGTGCCATGCAGATAAGAGTGGGCGATCATGGTTCGCCTTCTTACATGATGACCAGAATCATGCATCAGCTCTGTACTCCTGTCTCTATTATGCCATGTGGCCAAGCCAACCAATTATTTATTGTTCTTCCTTCCCCTTGCTCTTTCCCGATCAATCTTGCCATTTGTGACTAAGTTTCCAGTCTCGTTCTCCTCAGGATCGCTTTACAAAATCTTGACTGTCTACTTCTAATTTCTGAAATCTCACTTTTCTGGTACAGCTAACAGTAATCTAATGGCATATACTGTCACATGGGTATTTTCTCACCCAATTCATCTTGTGTTCTGTCCTGTGTAGAATTTCAACCACTCTCCACCCATGAAAATCTTTCGAAAGTGCTCTCTATCAGATTCCAGATGACCTGCCTCTGTTACTGTAATGTGTACTTAAGTTAGTTCCAAATCCTTTACAGGACGTCGCAGTCAACCCCAGCAATGTGTGATGTTTTTGTGATTTTGTGACAAGTTTACGTTTAGTAGTTTACCATTGCTTTGTGAGTGACCGGCACTCATATCATTTTATAAAATCCCTACGGAAGGCCGTCTGCTGCCTAATCGCCCTCAGATGTGTTTTGAACGCGGTCTGCGGGATTACGAACTGCGTCGGTAACTCTTTTGCCATAGAGACTATTTTTACCGGCTTAATTATCTCTCACATCTTGAGTTCATCTACACTGTGGTTTTACTCTTCTTCGTCTCTGCCATACATTTCCCGCCATAATGATCTATTCTAGACGTTCATGTCACTTTGCATGCTAAAATATTTCAATTTCCTCACGTTTGTTTGTCTTAATAACCAATTTTCTTCAATGTTGAGTTCTGATTGGATACATCTGTTTCTTCTCCTCTCTTCTTTGGTGTGACATATCCTAGGCTACGGATGTCAGTTGTCTTCCTGGCCTGTTTTTCCGCAGACAATTCTGTAGCTTATCCGGTACCCAATTTAAGAGGCCGGGTCGACCCCGGGAGCCACACCGGCTGGAAAAACACATCCTGGCACAGCTGGGGATTTAGCCCGGACCGTTTCTTGGTGGAAGCACCGGTAATCCAGTGGCTAGAGCTTCCCTACCTACCCAGTGGTCATGTGATCAGACCTCATCGAGGTGGAACTTTCAAAATATCCCTGGGATCCTGGGTCGACCCATCCTAGACTGGGTACCGAGAAATGTTCTGGGAAGTAAAGGCAACCGACACGACATTAACCACATCACCCATAGAGTTTCCAGTGATCTATACAAATATGGAGCTGACACCATATACCCCATATGCCTCAACGTGTGGGAAACGGACCTTTACAATATCTGGTTAAACAAGGGCATTAACCACTATGCTACCATAGCCCTTGGTTTGTTATTTTATAGACTAATTGGTACTCGATAAGTGGTATGGTTAATATTTCGCCCGCTGCCTTTACTTTTAAGCACAAGTTATGGTACCCGTTGTAAGTTCCGACCATTGTTTAAATAAATCTTCCAGCGTTTATGGCAACCCGGACACGCCACCACAGGGCCGACAGAAAAACATGTTGGCCGATGAGTTGCTGTTGAAATGAACAGAGGTATGGCCAGAAAGAACCATTGTAGACTGCTCACATTGTGCACGAATCGTCTATAGAATTTTCATGTGCTCTGACCCAGAATAAGATTGAATGGTATGTATCCATGGTGAGAGAACATTAGAAAAACATATCTTATTGACAATGCACCCTTGAGTTGAGTTGTACTGAGTTAACGACCGACATCACAGCACTCGGAACATTCCCATTCCCGCTCGCATCTTAAACAACCAGCGAAGAATCCCACTACTAATGGTACCAGTTTCAATCTTGTGACATGTACTTGTGACCTTTCTTCTGTGAACTCAGTGTCAGTCCCCTGGTCACTCAATACAGTGCCATTCTCTCAAAGGCAATGATGTGTATCTGTTTTTCCACACTATTCTCATCAATGAGCCCTGACCACATTTGCCTTATCGTGCACCAATACCCCACCCAGCACATCTATCCCACTATTCGTTTTCCAACACACGACCATGCCTTGGGGGGAAAGATGCAACTGATGCTCCCTATCCTAGTGATTCAGGAATTAATCATAAATCCTGAAACATGTTTGTAATAAACGACGGTTATGTTCAAGTCCCCCCAGTTGTAATTTTTGGTTTAACAAATATTCCTATCCTTAGACTGACCTCTCGCCGCTTCAGCCCAGCTTCAAGGAACTATGAATCTAGCTCAAAAATACAATCTCCTGGTTTACGAAAGATACCACATCGATGTGTATTTATTTCAACGCAGTACTATCTCTGCGGAAGACCCTTTCATTTTCCCAGTCGTCACAAAGATAAAACAAATGTTCAGAGGTCTGACATGGCCGAAGAGGATAAGAACGCGTGTTCTTAAACATCCGGTGTGTTCATGCTGAGGGAAGGGATTCAACCCCTACACCTGGGACAGTTGGACTAAAATGTTGACCTCTCGTCCCCTGACTACAGGACGTAAATTACAAGTAACTCTGAGTCGGAGCGTTTTCGCCTTAAAAAAGTCGCTTAAAAGTCGATAGGGTCGACTTCATTGCACCGGGTTTTATCCCATATGGCACAAAGCACGAACTCCGTAGCTCTAGCGACGACCCACAGAAGTCTCCGAAAAATTTAACTCGTGAACCGAAGGACTCGGCCCAGAATCAAACCCACAACCTTCGGAGCCTGAGTTAAACGGCTTGACCACTTCGCCACGAAGACTCCCTTTCGCCTGATAGCCACAAACACTTGTAATAAAGATAGCTAAAAATTCCAGACTCAAAATTTAGTCCAGTGCTACTAGATGTCGTGTGTATGGACTACGCTTGTGTTCAAAGCGAGCGAGTGTACAAAAAGAAAACAACAACAACAACAAATGTTCTATTTTTCATTTTCTTTTATAGGTCAAAATAAAAGCGTCTAACCTACGAGCTTAATCGGAATGACATCGATTCAGGATATATGAAGAGGCGACTCTGGGAGAGGACGAGTAAGGAAGATGGGGCGGTGTCTATTTATGAAGAACACCACAATAATTCCTCAGCGTCTGAATGTGGAAGCTTGCACGTCTGCATTGCCTACTTGTGCGTCCTGGCAACCTACGTAACCATGTTTGATTTATTTGGCTAATGTAGAATTATTATTGTAAATGCAGGTGCTTCAGAAAGACCATTATTTATGGACGGGGAAGGAAAACAAAGATGTGGGCTAAGTGAAGGAAAGTGTGGGACTTTGATGTTGTGTGCTTAAGTACAAAGGAACATGTTAGAGAGGCTGAGGGGAGAACGGGAGAACTAGCCAACTGTATTCTTTGTGCAAAGATTGATTGATATGGCGTAGTGTTTTAACAAAGATAAGTGAAAGTGTACTATATATAACTTTACTGTATTGGACAAGTAGCCTAAAAGATGATTTATATTTAAAACGTTATAACAGTACAGTTAAGGACTTTTTATAGCTTTGACGTATATAGATAATATCGTAAAAAGGTATAGTAAAGGAGCCCTTTTCAGGCCTTGGGGATAGACACATACATACATATACAGATCAAGCGAAACTCCTGGTACGTATGTTAGGTTGGGTTAACAAGGGAGAACAGCTTAATAATTTTATAATCCCTATATCGTTGAGATTTAAACACGTTACCATAGGGTCAGCAGGCAAATGTGCTGGTCACTGCGATACCGCGCCTCTCATATTTAAAACTATGAATCTTCAAACGTTTTCAAAATGTTCTTTTGTATGGTTGATTGCTAGTTTGCTTGATTTATTGCTTTGTTATTATTGTGTGTCTGGATGTCTGCCTGTTTGCTGGCTTGCTTGCTTTGTTATCGTTGAATGTCTGGATGTCTACCTGTTTGCTGGCTGGCGTTGTTACAATTGTATGTTTGGATGTCTGCTTATTTCATGGCTTGCTTCTCTGTGAATATCTAGTGATGACTGTGAATCTGCAACCTTGACCAGACTGCAAGAACTTCAGTCAAAAGGATTGAAGCCACATACGTCCACTATGCAGGGGTCCACAGAAGAATAGTAAATTAACTCGGAACTGGTGTTGTCATCTACACGCTGAAAGGATTACTGAGCACGGGATCCGAGTAGACTGAACGTTTCGATCTGCAGCGAAGAAAATCTATAGTCGAACAGCATTACAACTCATCTGGAAGGCTGAATCCTAATCGTTGACAGTACATGCCTACGGGCTGGGATCATGTCTAAACTAGTGTTGTTTTCTTCATCGACTTTTGGTATTTACTTGTTAACAGACTCCAACCCAATGCCCGGGAGATTATATGTTGTATAAATATCTGTGATAATACAATAATTTAAACTATTTATTATTTCTAAGCAGTTCCATTCGCCAAACTACTGTTGTCAAGGTTCACACAGCTAATGGAAACAGTCCTGGAAGCCACTCATTGAACCTCACACTTTTGTCAAGGTTCACGCAACTAATGGAAACAGTCCTGGAAGCCATTCATTGAACCTCACACTTTTGTCAAGGTTCACACAGCTAATGGAAACAGTCCTGGAGGCCATTCATTGAACCTCACACTTTTGTCAAGGTTCACGCAACTAATGGAAACAGTCCTGGAAGCCATTCATTGAACCTCACACTTTTGTCAAGGTTCACACAGCTGATGGAAACAGTCCTGGAAGCCATTCATTGAACCTCACACTTTTGTCAAGGTTCACACAACTAATGGAAACAGTCCTGGAAGCCATTCATTGAACCTCACACTTTTGTCAAGGTTCACACAGCTAATGGAAACAGTCCTGGAAGCCATTCATTGAACCTCACACTTTTGTCAAGGTTCACGCAACTAATGGAAACAGTCCTGGAAGCCATTCATTGAACCTCACACTTTTGTCAAGGTTCACACAGCTAATTGAAACAGTCCTGGAAGCCATTCATTGAACCTCACACTTTTGTCAAGGTTCACACAGCTAATGGAAACAGTCCTGGAAGCCATTCATTGAACCTCACACTTTTGTCAAGGTTCACACAACTAATGGAAACAGTCCTGGAAGCCATTCATTGAACCTCACACTTTTGTCAAGGTTCACACAGCTAATGGAAACAGTCCTGGAAGCCATTCATTGAACCCCACCCAGGTGCCTAGTCGCTTTGGCGATAATGTCCTCAGTATCGTTGAATCCGTGTGTCAGTTCCTATTCTAGACAACGGAAACAAAACAAGATCATGCTGTGCCAGGTCAACATAATATGAAATAATGTTTCAAGGCAGTTTACCTTGGGCATATCTGGGATCGACTTCCACAGTAGGGATTGGTGTCTTCTTTCTCTTCGGCTATTGCATATTCTAGTGAAGTATTGGCCCAAAACCACACATGCCAAGCCCTTTAAATGCAAGTTAATGGTGGGTTCGGTGTTGACTAAATTTCTCTACTACGTGAGACAGCCAATAGCAGACCAATTCTCTTTAGTTGCCTTTTACGGCATGATCATACGGATTCGATATGCTGGAGTCTTGTTGTGTAGCTGAATGCAACTGTTTGTTCTCAGTTATCTGTTGGGTTCCTTATGATTGTATCTCTTAAACGATAGTGGATAAAGACTTAATTGCCTGATGTTTTCTAGAGCAAGGTTATCCTCTTTAATTCATTATGTCATGTGGCCAAGCCATTCATTTTTTTAAAGAGAATAAAGGGTAACTTATGGAACAAAACGCAAACTGCCACTGTTTGCGCGACCATACTGTAGGGGCTCATGGAGAATATTTGGTTTGCTGTACTAGGATACACTGGCAGTGTGGGTTTTAACCCCATCAAGGCGAAGCTCCTGTTTACTCGTTCCCCGACCAACCAGGGTCAACCAGGTGTAACGATGCCAGCAGGTGATTTATTGATATTGAGAACAGCTGACAGTTGTTGGTGATGGTGTCAAGTTCGCGACCATAGACTGAGAATCTCTGTAGAGAGACCATGATGACTACGGCCACCAACCAGTATGGTCTCTGTCAAGTAAGAAAACAATGGCAGAATATTTTGTTTAGATATTTAAAGGAAACGATGATCTGAAACCTCGCAGAATCAAATATAAACCATAAATTGATTAGAAATATTTGACTTAGACAGTCGATGTATTTGGAACATGCATGTAATTAGGAGTCATAAACTTCAAGACTAAGTGACAACTGGAAACTTGTTAAGCAAAGAGTCAGAAGAAGCCACTCTGATAAATTCCTGAATGGCTTGGCCTCATGACATAATGAAGCGAAGAACACAAATCTGAACCAAGACTGGTAACTATGTAAAATGACGTACCACGGCTGCCAACTTGTATCGCCATTATTTGCTGCCCACAAGTTCAAACTTTCCCCATACAGCTTTCTCTGCTTTCCCCTGACTTTCTTTCTAGCCATTTCCCCAAAGACGGTTAATTTCTTTATCCCACGTGTTCTGTATGCACACCTGGTACTTATTATGTTTTACAACTTCTATGTCTAGGATATTCTCAACGTTCTAATTGTTCAATGTCTAGGATATTCTCAACGTTCTAATTGTTCAATGTCTAGGATATTCTCAACGTTATAATTGTTCTGTGTCTAGGATATTCTCAACGTTATAATTGTTCTATGTCTAGGATATTCTCAACGTTATAATTGTTCTATGTCTAGGATATTCTAAACGTTGTAATTGTTCTATGACTAGGATATTTTCAATGTTCTAATTGTTCTATGTCTAGGATATTCTCAACGTTCTAATTGTTCTATGTCTAGGATATTCTCAACGTTATAATTGTTCTATGTCTTATATATTCTAAACGTTGTAATTGTTCTATGACTATGATATTTTCAATGTTCTAATTGTTCTATGTCTAGGATATTCTCAACGTTCTAATTGTTCTATGTCTAGGATATATTCTCAACGTTCGAATTGTTCTATGTCTAGGATATTCTCAACGCTCTAATTGTTCTATGTCTAGGATATTCTCAACGTTCTAATTGTTCTGTGTCTAGGATATTCTCAACGTTCTAATTGTTCTATGTCTAGGATATTCTCAACGTTCTTCTAAAAACTCAATTCCTCTATATCAAGTTTTTTTTCTTAAACAATCCAATATTCACCCTTCTGTAATGGCACCCACACAGAAGACCAGACAACACACAGCTATTCAGTGAGGGCAAATGATCTGCTTAGCCTCTTGTTCATTCTTTACCACAGCGCCCCCTCCCCTCTTACCCCCCCCCCCCCCCCGCCACACACATACACACACCTCGCACCCCAACCCCAAACCAGGGTAGCCTAATTTTAATTGGAGTTTGCAGAAAATCTGGATAATTTTATTTCGTATTATTGGTAGCTAGATGTGTTGCTAATATGCACATATCAGGATCTTTCTTATTATCGCCATACAGGTACCATAAGAATTTCATTTACGTTTAATTGTGTGTTTTGCATTAAAGAAAAAATTCCTGGATTGCGAACCTAAATGTCACATACATATTCTTAGAATACTGTGGATCAAGATGAAGTAAAACGCTTATTTCCAGAACATCGACATAAGGAAGACAACTGACACCGTGCCTAAAAACAAGAAATACACTGACCATATTAAATGCCACAGTGGCAAAGGTTCCCGGAAGAAGAGGCGGTGGTCGATTGTCACGAGGGTGGACACATACATTAAAACATCTAGGGCGTGATAATGCATGGGACAGGGGAGCAGACGAAGGATCGAGAGGTTTTCCGCCCTGCCGTAATGACAGCAACATTCTGCAATGTACGAGGGTAAGTTAATAAGTAAGTCACAAATATATAGATCAAGTACTTCATATGTTAACAACTTGAAGCCAGTTTATTTTTATAAATATATTGTCCCTTTATTTCTCAACATAATTTCCACCAACATTGAGACACTTATCCTATCGTTTTATCAGTCCTCCCAAACTGGATGCATAGAACCACGAGCTTTGTTTTCATTTACCGGCCATCCCACAGAACTGTGTGAATTACTTATTTATTCCCGTCGTAACGTTTTGTACCCAGCTATGCACCGCTTTACGGGACAAACATTTGTCAGCATAAACACTGACAACCCACCTTGGCGGGAGACATTTCGCCAATGACGCCGAAGTTGAATTTGAAGTGAAAATGTGGTTTAGAAAACAGAGCACGTAGATCTATTCATCCGGTTTGGGAGGACTGATAAAACGATGGGATAAGTGCATCAATGTTGGTGGAAATTATGTTGAGAAATAAAGGGACAATGTATGTATAAAAATAAACTGGTTTCAAGTTGTTATCATATTTAGTTATTTTTCTACAGCCATTTGTGACTACATTATTAACTTACCCTTGTACATGAATGAACTTAATATGGTACCTGTGTTTTATTTTAATATACATGAATGGTCTTCTTATGGTACGTGTATTTTATTGTAATGTACAGTGCTTGAATGGTCTTCTTATGGTACCTGTGTTTTATATTAAAGTACATGAATGAACTTCTTATGGTACCTGTGTTGTGTTTATATTTCTATATAACTGGTCTCCGTGGCGAAAGGCTTATGGACGCAATTCGTAATGCCGTATACCCTGGTTCAAAACACAGCGATACTGGGTTTTTTTCTTGTTAAGGTATAGTGGCCGGTCGTTCAGAAAGCAATGGCAAACTACTAAACGTAAAACTTGCCCAGGCATCACCAACAGCCAAAATGCTGGGGTTGACTGCTAAGTCCTGTAAAGGACATGCAAATACAGTTTTGTAAATAACTTATAGCTTCTTCTTCTTCTTCTTCTTCTTCTTCTTCTCCGCCTCATCCCCGTTCTTTCCAATGCCTCATTTTCTTTTCCTTCTTCGGCTTCTTCTTCATTCTTCTTCTTCTACCTGTATTTTTTATTTCTGAGACTTTTGTTCTGGTTACAGATATGAATTTCATTGTTATTGTCAGTTCATATAAATTCCTTACAGTTTTTATTTAGCTACGGTTTCTCATGGCCAGAATTGTGCTCAGATAGTTCTATGTAGATTACACGTGTGTAGAATTTACCTTATGTTCACCTCAAGTGCATTTAGCCATTCTCAATTGACGATTCAATTTTCCTTGATGTATCATATTTCCTGTTCTCTACCTGAATATTAATTCTTCTTTACACCTTCCCAAGTATTTCCAGCTGTCTTGCTTAACTAATCAAGTGTATGCTTTTGTCCATGTCTTTTTCTATTATTGTTTTTTCAAATTATATGTCAAGGTTTATTGGGGATTGCTTAATTAGTTGTTTCGCTATCCGATCTGCCTTTTCGTTGGTCTCTGTTTAACAAAGTGATGTGTACAATACAGAGTTATGACTTCACCATTTTACTTGCTGAGGCGGGTGAAGGTATGCACATTTTTGCAATCTCCGTGCAGAGTGACATTCTTCAATGAAAAAAATCAAAGACATGAACATCTGTTGGATCGTTTCCCCGAGATATTCTAGTGTGTTGGGAAACGAACAAACGGATAAATTCTCAGAGTCTGTACTTCTGGGCGGGGTATTGTCAACAGCAAAAAAAAAAAAAAAAACTTTTATCTGCAACTACCTTGCAGTGCATGACAGGGGGTTCTTAAGCTTTAGGAATTAAGGCCGCTTGGCAATTGTAATCGCTTCGAACTGTGCAGATTAGGGTTTTCTTTTTTTTCCCCCCGACAGAAAAAAAAACATCCAAACCTTACTGAGGATTCGAACCTGGGTCTCTCGAAGGAGAACCCAGCAATCTAGCCGCTGAGCCAGCTGCTCCTCTGGACTGGGTATTAATACACGATAAGTCAGATTTGTTCAGGGCCCTTTGGAATCATGAGTGGAAAAACAGATACCCTTTCTTTGCCTGGATACTTTTGTGGCAGAGAGTGATAGATCTAACTCACACTCTATACTGCGAGGGAAGGCCAGATGGACACTGCTTAGACTGCAACTGGTACAATGAGTGTAGGAACTCTTCGCTGGTTGGTGAAGATGAGGACGGAGAGCTTATGGGGAAGTCCCGAGTGCTGAGATATTTGTTCGTGGCTCAAATCATTTATTGAGGACTGATTAGAGCTGACAGTTTAGACTATTGTTTTTTTAAATAACCAAAATTTAAAACCTCCCCCGATGGTGTTTCCACCTTGTCGTGGTGGGGGAGCTTGAGTTTCTCAATGACCCTGAGAGCTATGCCGGCGGTAGCGTAGCTACCAGCAGGGCCTCCCAAGCCGGACAGGTCAAAGGGTAGAGAACAGACAAAGAGAAACACCCTGGTCCTCCAGGTTGGGGGTTGAAGCGTGGGGTTAACATCCCCACCTTTGTAAAAACCTTTCTTTGTTACGAAACAAATACATGAGCCTCGATATCGGACTGACTTATCTGGACAACGACCTTGGAACGTTAAAGGACTTTTGAGATTTGGAACATGGAATGTACGGACACTATATCGAGCTGGAGCGGCCGAAGAACTAACCCGGGAGCTGGGTGAATATCAAATGGATATAACAGCAATTCAAGAAATAAGGTGGCCAGGGGAGGGTACTTTAGAGCAAAATGGAATGATTATAATATATGGAGGAAACACCCAAAATAAACATGAATTAGGAACAGGATTTGTCATCAAAAAAGAGTTATGGGGGAACGTTTTAAACTTTAAAGCTTTTAATGACAGGATTAGTAAATTACGAATAAAAGGTAAATGGAAAAATATAACGATGATTAATGTACATGCACCTACTGAAGAGAAAGAAGATGATATTAAAGAAGACTTTTATAATGATCTGGAAGATGTCATAGAAGAAACCGCCAAACAGGACATCCTGATTGTGTTGGGAGACTTCAATGCAAAAATAGGTAGAGAGCAAACTAATAAAAAAGTGGCCGGTATGGAAAGCCTTCATACAACTTCAAATGATAATGGATGGAGAGTCATCAACCTGGCAGAAGCCAAAGGACTGCAGATTAGCAGTACCAGACTACAAAGAAAGGATATACACAAACAAACTTGGAAATCATGTGACAAGAGAACCTATAATCAAATAGATCACATTTTAATTAACAACAGAAATGCATCAAACATACAGCAAGTCAGAAGTTATAGAGGAGCTGAGTGCCACAGTGACCACTTCCTCGTTGGAGCAAAATTTAAAATAAAACTTAAGAGAGCTTTCTATACTAAATTACAAAGATTACACCCAACATATAACAGAGAAAAACTGCAAGACATTACAGTCAAAGAGAAATTTACAGATGAAATAAAATGTAAACTTGAAACTCTGCAAAACCCTTTGGAGGAAAGCGTTGACCAAACTTGGTTGAACATCAAGAATACAATTCAGTCTACCGCAGAAGAATGTCTCGGTGTGTTAACCACGCATAGAAAGAACAGATGGTTCAATCAAAAATGTGAAGAAGCAGTCATTAGGAAGAAGAATGCCAGACATGTATGGTTAAATGACATCAATAACATCCAAAAGGAATAGCATTATCGAAATGAATGTAAAGAGGCTACAAAAATAGTCAGACAGCAGAAGCGAGAATATATGAGTAATATAATCAAAGATATGGAAACTAATCACCAGAAAAATGAATCCAGAAAATTTTTTAAAGAACTGAAGTCAATGAAACGAGGGCACCAACAAAACACATATGGTTTAAAAGACAAAAATGGGAATATGATAAATACCAATGAGGAAATGTGCAACACATGGAAAGAATATTTTATTGAATTACTAAATTGTGAAGCTCCAAGTCACATTTTCCCACAGGAAGAGGTTCTAACATGCGAACCACAAATTGAAGAACCTACATTTGAAGAAATCCTATATGTAATCACACGACTTAAAAACAATAAGGCAACTGGGACTGATGGAATTGCTGCTGAATTTATAAAGGCAGGTGGCCATGCATTACATCTAAAGCTATACGAACTAATAATAAAAATCTGGAGGACAGAAGAATTACCCCATGACTGGAAAGAGTCATTATTGATACCTATCTTTAAGAAAGGAGACAAGTTCCAATGTGGAAATTATAGAGGAATATCACTACTGTCCACAAGCTATAAGATACTATCCGCAGTATTACTAAATAGACTAAAACCATATTCAGAAGACATATTAGGTGACTACCAGGCGGGTTTTAGACAAAACAGATCAACAATAGATCAGATATTTATCTTACGACAAATAGCCGAGAAACATTGGGAATATAAAAGAGATCTCCATAACATTTTTGTGGATTTTAAAAAGGCTTATGATAGTGTCCATAGGAATAGTCTATGGAATGCTATGCAGGAATTTGGAATACCAAGGAAGTTAATCAACATGACCAGACTATGCATGGAAGATACTTATAATATAGTAACATATAAAGGCAGGAAATCAGACCCCTTCCAAATAACATCTGGCTTGAAACAGGGTGATGCACTATCGCCGCTACTCTTCAATCTGGCTCTAGAGAAAGTTGTAAGGAAGGTAAAGGAGGAATGTGATATTGGAGGAACATCCAAGCTGCTTGGTTATGCAGATGATATAGATATTATAGGGCAAAGTGAACAAAAGACATTGGAAATATTGACTCACTTAAAGGGAAAAGCCCAACAGATGGGGCTGGTTATCAACCAAGATAAGACAGAATATATGGTAATTTCAAGAGACGGAATGGCTAGAAACTCTGGCCACATACAAATAGATAATATGACCATTAAAAGAACAGAAACATACAAATACCTGGGTACAATCTTCAACTGCTCCAACATCATAAGGGAAGAAATACAAACTAGAATCAACTCTGGAAATAAGATATACTATGCACTACAACATCTACTAAAATCAAAGGCGCTATCTCGTAACACCAAAATCACAATATACAAAACACTGATCAGACCAGTTGTGCTGTATGGCTCTGAAACCTGGAGTACAACGAAAGGAGACGAAGCCTTGTTACAAACCTTTGAGAACAAAATTTTAAGACGCATCTTTGGACCCATTAGGGATACACAAAGTGGAGAGTGGAAAAGAAGAAGTAACAAAGACATTTATGATCTGTTTAAGTCCCCGCTAATCACTGGTATCATGAAGGCTAATAGACTACAATGGCTGGGGCATATAGAAAGAATGGAAGATAATAGGGAAACAAAACTCGCTTACACTCAGGAAATAAATGACCGTAGACCCCGAGGTAGACCAAGAAGGCGGTGGAGAGATAATACATGTACAGACCTACAAGCACTTGGAATCAACGACTGGCAAGAGAAGGTCCACCAGAGAGACGAATGGAGACGGATTGTATTTGCAGCAAAGAACCTCAATGGCTCGGAACGCTGAAGAAGAAGAAGAAGAAAATTTAAAACCAAAACACACACACACACGCACACACACGCACGCACACACGCACATACACACACACGCACACGTTCACACACACACACGCACACGCACGCGCGCACACTTTACGCGTCATATTAAGTATGAGGGCATACATTACAATCATGTTTTGTAAGGAAGGGCTGGCTGAATGGCTAGAACGGCAGGATCTCATTTGGAAGGCCCGGGTTCGAATCCCCTGTAGGATTTGGGTTTTTCTGACCGGGGGAGGGGGTGGAAATAAAACCCTAACCTGCACAGTTCACGGCGACTGCACTAGCCAGGCGGCCTTAATTTCTCAGGCTCAAGACCTCCCCCCCCCCTTCCCCCCATCACCCTCTCACCTCACTTTTTTTTTTTTTTGACAGTGTTCTTTTTTATCTTTTTCCAATGATCTTGTATCTCAGAATACCATATTATTTTGTTTTTCTTTTTCAGAAATTGTTTACGTCAATATGCATCTTACACCATGTCATGAAAACACAATATTACATGTCATATACGCTAAAGTAATACATCAGTACGTCTAAGAATAACCTGCTAGTAATTGGTATGACAGGGAGCGCAGGTAGCGCAGGTAGAGCTAACACGCTCGCATGCCAATCCGGTGGTTATGTCTTCAAATCCTCATCGAGGCTAGGAGTGACAGTTTTCCTGACCTGTGCTTCCAGGCGGCCTCAGCCTAAGATGGACACCGGAAATGTGTCTGTGAAATAAAGGCAGCCGCCGTAATGTCGAACACATCACCCATCTAGTGCCGATTGATCCACAAAAGTGGGTGTGCACCATATTCACATTACGTCTTGTGGAGTGAAAAGGGATTTTCTACTTCCCTTTTGATTGCAGTTCACATTAGAGCGAGGTAAAGCGTCTGTTTAGTTTACGTGACGCACTGTCAAGAAAGTTAAAATAGCAAGCAATTCTCCTCTCTTTCTCTCTCTCTCTCTCTCTCTCTCTCTCTCTCTCTATCTATATATCTATCTATCTATCTCTCTATCTCTCTATCTCTCTCTACATACACACACATATATATATATATATATATATATATATATATATATATATATATATATATATATATAAAGAGAGAGAGAAAGGGTAGAGAGAGAGAGAGATATAGAAAGATAAAGAAAGGCAGACATACATAAAAAGGTAGGTATACAATGATACAGACAAGCAAACTGGCGGAGATTAAGACATGCAGCATAGTAATTTGATATACACATGAAAGGAATGCAGACACTGAAGCCATTGAGGGGATTCTATCATACACTACACCAACCAGGTTTAACGACCGGGTACATCGCTACAGAACACAGGGTCTCTGTATGATAAAGTTCACGCCTGTGCATCATAAACTGCAGAAGAGCCAGAGAAAGGAGTGCTATCTGTGAACTACGACCCCACATAAATCTTCATTTACTTTGCAAGCTCAGACGTGTTGTAGTTAACTCCCTACAGGAGACAGGGAGCATTGCCAAATGCCTGTGATGAAGTGCGCTTTCGAAATTCGCAGACTGAAGACATAATCATCATCACCATCATCCAGTGCCTTGCCAGCTGGCGTGAGCGATCATACTTCTCGAAATATCGAGATCTCGAACATATTGTGTTTATTAGTGTACTTACATGTTTATGCCTTAATGAAATGCTGTAAAATATTCTATCTTCCCTCCCTATATCTATCTCTGTTGTATTATTTGTTTTCACAGTTGGTACTATAGGTTCCAGATTTTCGCTTCTGATAGTGTCGCTACAATAGTTGAATGTCTCTTTCTGGTGTGCATAATACGTTGTCTTTGTATCTGACCCTGTTAAAACATTAAGAGTATTTTCTCATTACTGCACACTAAATATTTTCAGTATTCTTTTGTAAAACCACATCTCACTGGTTTGGCATAGTTTCTGTGCTTGTTTACTAATCCAGGATACAAGAATTTACAGGATGATGAGGATATCTTTGGTTTTAAAGGATGTTTTATAAATGGAATTTGGTTGTCACCATATTATTTTAATTATCCAATGCCCATGATAATGAATGACAGACGTCTTGAAAAACGACAGTTTGAAAAATAGAGTTGTACTTTTCCGTAGCACAAAGCCTGGGCTGAATTTAAAGATCATGTGTTGCCCATACAGCATTATCCCTCCCTCAGTCTGTCTAGTTTACTCCAGAGGAAATATAACATCAAAATGTCTGGAACAAGGTAAGCTGCAGAAGCTGCCGGATCAACAAAGCAATGCTCTAACTGTCCGCCTGTCGGAGTTCTATCCTAGACCGGTTGCCGACCAAGACTTAGAACTTGGTCTACCCTGCCATGACATTTAGTCTTTAGGTTTCATTTTTACGCACTGGGATAAGGCTTGTATCCTGCCACTGGCGCAATGTTGAGGTTCGGGTTTGGTGAGCGACGCCCAACATTCGGCGCCAACAGAAAGCAGGTACTAGCGTCTACTGCCATACACTAGTTCTGTTATATCTGACTAAGACCTGAATTTCCCGTAATAATATTGATTAATAGAAATATAAAACTATATTCAAAGCTTGGGCAAAGAAATGTCGCTTCAGATTGCTCTACGTGTGAGTAGAACAGAAACCCTTACAGGACGTAGCAGTCAACCGCAGCTTTTTTTTTTTTTTTGGGGGGGGGGGGGCTGTTCGTGATTTACTTGACAAGTTTACGTTCAGTAGTTTGCCATTGCTTTCTGAACGGCCGGCATCAGCAGTAGCCTAAATTTAATATAAACGCTAGATAACTGTATTGTAAATGAATGGTTATGTAGCTAGATTTGTTGCTAATATGTGCATACAAGGATATTTCCTTTTTATTGTTATACAGATACTGTAAGCCGCTCGGCTACGTTCATTTGTGTGTTTTGCATTAAAGAAAAACTCGTGGCTTTTGAACCAAAACGTTACATTAACATTCATAGAATACTGTGGATCTAGATGAAGTAAAACGCTGATTTCCAGAACATCGACATATGGAAGAAAACTGACACCGTGCCTCGAAACAAGAAACACACTGACAATATTATATGTTACAGTGGCAAAGGTTCCCGGAAGAAGAAGCAGGGGTTGACTGTACGAAGGTCGACATAGACATTAAAACATCTAGGGCGTGATAATGCATGGGACAGGGGAACAGACAAAGGATCGAGAGTCTTTCAGGCCTGCCATGATGACAGCGACATTCTGCAAAGTACATTAATGGTCTTCTGAAGCTACCTGCGTTTTATTGTAATGTACACGAATGTCTTCTTGTGGTATCTGTGTTTTATTTTAAAGTACTCCTTATGGTAACTGTGTTTTATTTTAAAGTACTTCTTAAAATACCTCAGTGCTATTCAAGTCTTTGTGGTATTTTGTGTGTGTGCGTGAGCGCGCGCTCGTGTGTGTGTGTGTGTGTGTGTGTGTGTTTGTGTGTGTGTGTGTGTGTGTTGAAATCAAACAGCATACAAGTAAACATATAAAGGACCTATACACACGCTATGAGGTGTATTGGGTATATGTTGCCATCTCCATATTGTATCGACCATTCGTCACGCGGTGGGCGATGGGGTGAATACCAAGCCAGCGGCTTTGACTTACCAGGACATGTTCTGTACCCATGTTGAACCGGGTCGACCTGGGAGCCTAGATGGATGTTTAAAATACCTTTCAGTTGGGGTTCGAAAATAATGCCGCAGTCAATGAAGATGTACCTTTCTGTCGGTCTGTTGTATTGCAATACAGCTGGTGCAGATATGTTTCCAGGGTTTCCGTGAGGTGATAGAATTATTCACTTAAGAATGTTTGGAATAGAACAACTGTCGGAGAACGTACCTAAGATGCAAAAGCGATGATTGGCAATGTCGGCTAAGAAACGAAATTGCATATCGCTAGTGAAGTTAAAAATAAAGCTATAATATTTGTGTTTGAAAATAACTTCACATTTGTTGGTTATTTTTACATACAATCATAATGTTTGTCAAGTATAATTTTTTTTTTTAAATCAACAACATTATGATTTTGTTAGGGGAGAACACTGAATAATCTGTCATCTACATTTCAAAGACGGGTGCACAGAATTATGCTTATGTAAAGATAAGGTGGAAAGACGAGCATTTGAAATGTTTACAGAAAGGATGTTTCAAGTTATTTGAAGTTTGATTTCATTAAGCAGATCGTAACTGATTTACTTGGTGTGTTCAGAAAAACTAAATATGTTAATGTTTTGTAACGGAAGTAACAAATAATTGTAACATCTGAGTGGATCTAAAATACCTTTATCACCGAAACGCAGATGAAATATCTTATCTTTGAAAGCTAAGTAAGAATTCGCAAAGTTTGCTTATGGTTTCAAATCGCAAAAGTGAGTTTTAAAAAACTATCATCGAAACAAACAACCTTGTTTGTTTTGTTTTTTTTTTTGCACTCGCTCGCTTTGAACTCAAGCGTATTTCTACACGCTAATTCTAGATCATTTTCAACATCTAATCTATTACGTCGTAGTTTTAATTTCCAACATAGCTGAAAAACTTGACTCACAAAGATATGATGACGCAAATGAAAACAATGCACGGATTGCTTTTTCTGCCACTTTTGGGTAGGAATCGCACATCAAAGGCCAACATTCCGTGATTGGTTTCTCATCGAACACATCTCTTGCTCCCAAATCATTTTTCAGCACCAGACATTCATCTTGACAATCATCAGAAACTTTTTTCAACTGATAATTTGAATGGGTTTCGCACCAAATCCAACTCATCATCACTAAGTTCATGAAAATATCGCTCAAATTCATTTTCTAGTGCTGTCAAATGCTGCGAAATTTCATTTTTTTTTTTTTTTTTTTTTTTTTTTTTTTTTTGGTGTAAATTGTGGAAGTACTTGGTCTTTACCATCAACAACGAGAACAGATGACAGCTTCTCAAACATTGCAATATTTGTCATATTGACCTTTCTTTTCCAGTTTTTCAGCTTGCTCATAAAAGCTCTCAAGGCATCCACAATTTGTGTGATATTTGTATTCCTTCCTTGCATCTGAAGATTGAGTTTATTCAACTGCTCAAATATATCCATTAAATAGGCAAGGTGCCTGATCGATTCCTCATCATCCAGCCAGGCGAAAAAGTCTATCTTACCCTGAACTTTAAAAAAAATTATTTGAGCTCGTCTCTTAGCTCATATACTCGCGCATATACATTCCTCTTGACAGCCATCGAACATTTGTGTGGAAAAGAAGTCGTGAGTTGAGAGCTCCTCCTTTGATAAAATTCACTATCTGAACGGTTTGCTCCAAAACCTTCAACAATGGAGCTGGAAGTGTTTTGGAGGCCAGTGCCTGACGATGGATCATGCAATGAATGCCTTTCACTTTTGGGGCACGTTTCTTCACACTAACTTGAAATCCTCATTTGGTCCCCAACATAGCTGGTGCTCCATCTGTACAGCACCCACACAAATTATCCTATAAAAGATTTTCTGATTCAAGGACAGATGAAACCTTTTCCAAAATATCAGAGGCCTTGGTAGTAGTTTCAAGAGGAGAACACACAAAAAAAAAACAGAAGTTCTTCTTTAAATGATCATGAATGCACATACCTTGCAAACACTATCAACTGAGAACACGATGCCACATTAGTCGATTCATCAATTTGAATTGAATAGAGCCCAAATACTGCAGACTTGATCTCTTGCACAACTTGATACTTGATGTCACTGGACATATCGCTCATCCTCCTTTGAACAGTGTCGTTTGATAGTGAAACCGCTGCAAGTTTTTTCTCTGATTCACATGCCAACACTATTTCCACCATCTTGAGACAAGGTTTGATCAAAGTTTCTCCGATTGTATGTGGTTGTTTTCTGCTTATTATTCTCCAGTGCTACGACATAGGAAGCTTCAGTAACCTTTTGGTTTGTTTCTTGGAATACCCCTGTTAAATCCAGTCTCATCCTTTTGACAGTTATCCCATGACGTTCAAAATAGGTTTTGTCCTTGTCCTTGTTTTGAGGATGAACATTCAACAGTTTCCTCAACTTTGTCAGTCTCATAGAATCATTTGACAAACTTTGACTACAAATAACACATTGAGGTCGCTCTTCTCCGTTGATGACGTTATTTGTGAATCCATATTGCAAATATGACAGATCATAATTTCTCCGTTTTTTTTTTTTTGACACTCATCGGGGGCTTCAGATTCTGTAAATATAACACGACAAAATCAAGATCAACACATTTGTATACACACACACACACACACACACACACACACACACTATATATATATATATATATATATATATATATATATATATATATATATATATATATATATATATATTAGCTGACTCGGCCGGGCTTCACCCAGGCCCTGGCGGGGATCTGTCTGTCTGTCTGTCTGTCTGACCCGGCCCGTCTTCGCCCAGCTCCTGGTGGGGAGCATCTCCTTTAATTCATATAAGTAGTCATATAAGCTCCCGTTCCGACTATCTGTCTGTCTGTCTGTCAGTCAGTCTGTCT
>OY992878.1:86233739-86321239 GCA_963921405.1 Cepaea hortensis
ATTGAATTATTATATCTTGAACAACAAACAGCTGCCATGTTAGCCTGTGAAACATCAAATTAGTTTGAAGTACACCGAAAAGTAAGACAGGGCTGTATTCTCTACCTGTACTTGCTCAAAATTTATAATTTGTGGAAATTAAGTTCCAGAACTCAAATGTGTGGATAGCACGGTCCTCCTCTCAAAAAGTGTTACGGGATTAGAAAACGTAATCGTAGATATCAATAAACACAGTGAAGCCTATATATGTTTCACACATTAGAACACACACACAAAAACAACAATAATTTCTACACACAAAACTTATAATGACAACCACAAATCAAAGTCAACAATAAAGCAATTGAACATGTCACAAACTGTTAATTTCTTGGCTTCATACTCAAAATCAGTTCACAGTAAAAGAAGAAAATCGGGACTTTTGAACTTAAAGGTTATAGTAATAGTCTTAGAACTTTTTTCATCTACTTCTTTACTTCTGCGCTCATCCGGAGTGTGTGTGTGTGTGTGTGTGTGTGTGTGTGTGTGTGTGTGTGTGTGTGTGTGTGTGTGTGTGCGTGCGTGCGTGCGTGTGTGTGTGTGTGTGTGTGTGGTTTTTTTTTCAGACGTAATTGTGGTGTGTCTCGTTATGCACCCTTAGGCCAAATCCCTTAAGCCAACACATCCGACTTTGGCGGGCGGTTTTTTTTTGTATCAGGTTCGCTGTCCTGGGGGACTCTCATTGTTGTGGTGTCGTCCACATCCCAGTTGGTCAAGTTAGAACGGTCGAAGACTTTACGTTCATCCCTCAAGGGAAGGCAGGGGGAATCCATGGGCATTTACCGCCATCCAAGAAGGCTACCATAATTACAGAGTCGATACATTGCGCTCTGGTACTAGGCTCACCCAAGGAATCGCCACGAACTGCACATGGCGGCTTTAATTCCTCACTTCCATTTATTGGGAATTTCGTTCGCCACAGGTCACTCCCCGCACAAACCAGGAACGGTAGGTCTGCAGACGGCGTGAACTCAGCGAGATTTATGTCTGGATATGTGCTGAACGCTGTGCCCGGAAGACAAAATAGTCAGAGCTGTTCCGGGCACAAAGGACATTCCACTCTCACTCGGACGTTTTTGCGTTGAGCCAATTTTATTTGCATCCTTAGGACGGCACATCCGACTTTTTACGGGTTTGCCTTCCCGGGGTTTCAAGGGAGATTAGACTCTTAATGTTGTGATGTCGTCTACATATCAGCTGATCAAGTAATAACGGTCAAAGACATCACAGTCAGCCCTCAAGGGAAGGCAGCGGCAGCCCATGGGCATTACCCGCCACCCAAGGAGGTCTCCATAATTGCAGAGCCGGCACATAGCGCTCTGTTACTGGGCTCACCCAAAGAATCGCAACGTCCTGCTCACGGCCGCTTTTATTTCTTTCGCCACTGGCCGCTCCCCACGCAAACTAGGAATGGCCAGTCTGCAGACGACATCCACTCAGCAAGCTTTCGCTTCGGACTTCTACGTAATGGATTTGCTAGCCACGCGTTCCATTTCGTGTTAATGTGACGTTTTTCCACCTTACTTTGCTGACGACATCCACTCGGCAAGCTTTCACTTCGGACTTCTGCTTAATGGATTCGCTAGCCAAGCGTTCCATTTCGTGTTAATGAGATGGTTTTCCATCTTTAACTACACTCACCCAATGAGTTTAAATACGGACTTGTATCGTAACCATTGCGTGTAACTAGGATGCTTTTCCCAGCTTTAGTAATGCTTACGAGGTAGGCTGCATGTGCTGCTGCTCAGCATCTCACCTCCATGCAGCAGAGAGCAAGTAACGGTCAGGCTCTTTCATCCGCGGGTTCCCTCATATCCCTCGGCTGACAGCCGCGAACAAGTGTCTGTACCAAGAAGGCTCAGCATCTCATCTCCAATTTGCAGTTGGTGAGTCTTGGCCCGGTCCTCACATCCGGGGGATATTGACTAAGAGCGTTCAGCCAAAATCTTAGCTGAGGGCCGTAGAATATGTGTCTGGACCAAGAATGTAGTGGCATTGTACGCCTGATTCGGTCTTGAGTGATATGGAATTGCTTATCCCTAGCCTTTGTCGCCAGTCTACCTGCAAGGCAGCAGGTGTGTATCTCTCTTGGTCTGGTTCCTATCCCTTGACCTGTCCCACATGAGAGACCCTACCAGTAGCTGTGCTACCGTCGGCATAGCTCTCGGGGTCATTGGAACACGCAAGCCCCTCTACCTCGGCAAGGTGGAGACACGTCAGAGGGGATATTCTTAGAACAAAGTGGACCAAGAACAAAATAAGTACTCACATCCTACAAGTTTTAAGTTCATAGAAAACTACCTACAAGTTTTAAGTTCATAGAAAACTATCTCATAAAATACCCCATGTCTCTGAAATTGAGATACTTTGTCCATGTTAACCGCCACAGTGGTTTGGAGGAAAGAGTGGTGGACGACAAGGTTCTTGGAAGAAGAGCAGGAGTCCACCAGCATGAAGGTGGACACAGGACATTGAATATACATAGAGCATAAAAATGCATGGGATGGGGGAAATGGCAAAGGATGGAGAAGTAGCAGACCGTGGTGAGAGCGACGTGCTGTAAAACAAAACATGCTACAGGATGACGATGTGTCAAACGAGGTCAGGTTAATCAGTTCGAAAACTGCATCACATGTCAATATATGTCTCATCTCATCTCATCATGTTCCTCTTGTACCTTGCGGTGTCGAGGTGAAGTATAAACATCGTGAGAGTGCCCGATTATGGTCTTCATGTATCGATATTCTCATGGACTCTCTCCGTCCAACGTTTACGTGGTCGGCCTCTTCCTCTATTTCCATCTGGTCTGTATATCATTGCTTGTTGTGGTATGCTGTTGAATCGTAACCTACTTGCATGGCCAAACCATTTGACTTGCTGCTTTCTAGTAAAATCTAGAGCTGCTATAACTCCCACTTTAGTCCTGATTTCTTCATTTCTGATCTTATCTCTTCTTGATACGTTGAGTATTCTTCTCAGGAATCTCATTTATGTTGTTGTGTTTTTTCTTTTCTCTTTTTCTGTCATTGTCCAGGTTTGGCATTGGTACCATAGAGTTGGTAGGAAAATTGTGTTGTGTTTTCTTAGTAACTATTGATACATGTTTGTTCTTTAGTAGTGGTGCCATTTGTCCAATGAGTTGATTTGCCTTATTGCATCTATTTTCAATCTCGTCTTCTGATCTGCCATTTGATGATATTATACGTCCTAGGTACTTGAAACTCTTTACTTGTTTCAGGGGATTTTCGTTTAGGTGAATTGGTGTTGTTTTTTCCTCTTTAGTTATAGTCATTACCTCTGTTTTGCTTGTGCTAATTGTCATTTTATGTTCCCTACACATTTCGTTTAGACCAGTGGTTCCCAAGCTTTTCAAGCAGAGGGCCATATCTACTATTTTCGGTAGTTAAGCGGGCCACAACGTTATAAAATTATAAAAGTCTTGCAATATCATTCTTACCTTAACTTTCTTAACTTTCGTCAACAAACTTCTAAAACTTTAAAGGCAGTCAATGTCATTACTACACTGCGGTTATTTTTTGGTTTAAAATCAAAAGTTCATTTAACAATAAATTTTTAATCAATTTAGAAAATTGCTATTAATGTAATTAATTTACAGTTGTAACTGTTTTTTATAACCAGTTACTTCAGTTCAGATGCCAGTTTATCAATGTCTGGGCACAAATCTGTCGTGCCCAAAGTCATAAGCGCAGCTAGGTTACTGTCGGTGAGTCTTGGACGTGGCTTGTTTTTTATAACGGTCATTGTGGAAAATGACTGCTCGCATCTGTAAGTCGAACCAAAACGACAAATGTATCTCTGGGCGAATGAACGCAAATGTTCAAATTGTTCGACAGGCAATAGTCGCCAGAATGAAATCATATGATCAGCTGAAGGTGAAGCAGGCAGCTCCAGAAATTTACATCTCAGTGCAGAATCTCATTTCAAATCAATTACTTCGTGCTGAAGGTTTCGCTGTAATTGACGGAGCTTGGCATCAGGAAATAAGAACGGATTTATGAAGAGGGCAACATTATCCTCCTCTATTGTGAACTCTCGAAATCTCGACTGAAAGATATCCAGAAGACTTTCAACTTTTACTTTGTACTGTAACAAGTCACATTTCTTTTCCACCACAAGCGTCTTCAGAGTTGTAAACGCCTCTAAAGTCCTTTCAGTCAGCTATCCAATAAACAGTCGTAGTCTCATTTTAAATGAAGAAATGACATCGCACAAATTTGTGAATAGTTTGTTTTTTCCCCTAGATATTCGCATTTAAAGAATTTAAATGAGACGTGATGTCCACCAAAAATGCCAGGTCATTAAGCCAGTCACTGTTCAGCAGACATTCCCGTTCTGTAGGCAATTCATTTATTTCAGACAGAAACAGATAGACACTACTTTTCAAGGCCAGAAACGTGACAGGACTTTCCCTTTAGATAGCCATATGACGTCACAGTGTAACAGTAGCTCACCGTATTCCTAGTTCAGGTCTGATAGAAACTGTCTGAACTCATGCCTGTTCAGCGGCTTACTTCGAATTTTGTTCACACATTTCATAACAACATCGATGACATGTTTCAGATTTAAAGTCTTCCCACAGAGCTTCTTGGTAAATTCTCCCGTGTGTTTCCCGGGCCCATAAGGGAAGCAAAGATTAGCAACACTGTAGCCTACCACGCATGTTGTAAGAGGCGACTAAGGAGGCTTGATGGTTCCGTCGCCCTGCTACTGAGTGAGTGCTTGGCGCGACACTGTGAGCTGTGAGTTTCGTGTGAAATGCTTTTTAATCTGCCCGAGGTTTTTTGGAACGTGACTACATGTTCGGAGCGATGGTAGATGGCTATGTCCCAGATTGACCGGTTTTTGCCTTATGCAGAAATGCGTGGCTGCTGGGCTTCTGGTTGACTGCCACTGCCATCGACGATGAACTGTATTTTCGTGGACTGTGTGGGTGAACATCTAGGAAACATCCAGATGGGAAAATGACTGCCGATTCCATCAGAGATGAACTGGGTGTTTCGTGGGGGACTATTGTGTTGACATTCTGGCAGCGGCATTTTGCACAGTGGATCTGTGCGGGCTGTTGTTTGTCGAGACTCCTGTCTTTTCCACTTTTCACATTGGGCAGTGGGGAGCGGTTTGTGCCATATTCACTGGCACAGGAATGGAGCATAATGGGGACGACCCGTTGCTGTGAGGTTGGAACTACGACTAACTAACTAACTTCTTGGTAAATGATACAATGATATTTTAATATAGTGCGGCCAAGAAATTGTTCCACTAATGCTAGACATCCAGACTTTTTACTCCGTCAAAGCCTGAGCACCGTCGGTGCATACACAGTGCCATTTGGTCCATTCTATGTTGTTTTTCTCTGCACACAACTTCAGAGTTTCAAACAGATCAGTCCCTTTGGTAGTTGCATGCATCGATTTAAGTCCTAGAAGTTATTCAATGACTTCAGCTGTCATTTAAAACTGTCATTTACTGCCAATATAATACCTTGCGGTGTATAGCAGAGGGGTCTTTGAGCCTGATGAATTAAGGCCGCTTGGCTATTGCAGTCGCCTCGAACTGTACAGGTTAAGATTTTCTTTTTGCCCCCGACAGAAAAAAATCCCACACCTTAACGAAGGGTCGAACCCGGGTCTCCCGAAGGAGAGACCTGTGTCTAGCCACTTGGCCAAATGCTCCCCGATGTTTGACTTTAACATTATCGTTCATTGCTGGAACAAAAACTACGACCTGAGCTGTGTCATAAATGTCAATGGATTCATCCATTGCCAATGAATAAAAATTTACAATTTACAAAATCCGGAAATTAAGCAAACTGGTTTACCACTATGGCTAGGCATAAACATAAATTTATCCGCCCAATCGTCGTTGAATTCACGACAAGCAACGTCTTCACATTTTCGCTTTTTACTATTCTTTTTTTTTTAAATTTTTCACACACATGTTTATCGGCTTTAACAATACATTTTTATTTGGAAAAAAAATCTAATTTCAACACAGTACTATCGACTATGCTAAACAGTTGTAACAGACGACAAAATGGTGCCTTGCACACTCTGATTGATCGACAAGGCTGGGATATGGGAACTTCGTAACATTTCGTTGTGAACTGAACAGGTGCATTTGATAATATCTGAGCATAACAACCATGAGCAGAGTAAATTATCGCACGCTGACGAGACGCTCTGAGTGCATTTTTGAAATTATTAAAATATATTATATTAAATAACGAGGCCTCGCGTGCCACTTTCTGACGGCTGGCGGGCCACAAGTGGCCCGCGGGCCGTGGTTTGGGAACCTCTGGTTTAGACTATTCATGTGGTCTTGTAATTCAGCTTCTGATTTTGCTATTAGTGCTTGGTCGTCCGCAAACAGGAGTTCTCTAATGGTTAGATTTGCAGATGGTTCTTCTTCTGTGTTCTCGTCATGCGGTATTCTTGCGGTTTCTGTTTGGCTGGTTTCTTTACATATGTTGTCTATATATGTTATGAACAAGAGAGGGGACAGGACACAACCTTGTCGTACTCCAGATCTTATGTTGAAGGGTTCTGAGTGTCCTCCAGTTGCTCTCACTATGCATTCACTGTTATTGTATAAGCTTCTACATAGGTTTGTTAGTCAATATATGTAACTGCATCAGTTTAGTTTTGTGGCGCCTTCTTAAACTTATACTTGGCAAGAATGTGTAGTAGTTTACTCTTGTATTCCATATTCATATAGATAGTTTGTAAACTCCTTTGTTAGCCATTTCATTTTCTCTCGGCACGTAAGAGCCCTGATCTTCTCTGTTGTAGAGTTTTCAGTTGTTTTTTCTTATGGATATTTGATCCCATAAACTGAGTCAAGGTGCCTGTCCTCTCCCACAAAAAAGATGCAGCTGGGAGTTACCTACATGGAGATATATCTCACACTGCCCAGAGTACACACCGTGTATACACACAGTTCACTATGTGAACCGAGTTTTGACATTAGTCACTTGTCGTTCAACATGCAGAAGTTGCGGTAGCGTTGTGGCTTACGCTCGTCAGCCTGGTGACCATGGGTTAAATCTCCATCACGGCTGATACGAATTACTTTTAATTTGTATTTACCTCGGCTTCCAAGTTGACCCAGCCTAAAATCGGTACAAGAAATGTCTAGGAAATTTATGGTGGCCATCTTGATATGTAGACACATTCACCATTTTGTGCCGATTGATTTAGCACCATATATCTAAAGCGCCTAAAGCGAGTCAAAGAGTCCTTTACTCTACTGACCTATATATATTCAACAGGCTGAATGCGATGCTGACTGTCATGTCATTACTTACCGTGGGCATGGTTTCTTTTCCAACCCGTGGCTTTCTAGAATCAGTCAATGTTGCAGGGGACATAACAGATAAAATTCTGCACGGTGTTCAAAGAATAAAAAGGGCACTAATTACTTACGGCAAACCAGCCTACGTTAACATACAGTCAAATAAAAGTAAACGCCCCTATAACATGCGTTAGGGCACATGGGGCTAGACCCATATTTGTATAATCGACGCGGCAATACATGATTGATTGTGTCAGTATCATGGCGGCCGCCTGTATTTCCCAGAACATTTCCTGGCATCCAGTTTAGGCTGGCTCGATCTGGGAGCTCAGGACATTTTTAAACATCCGCCTCTAAGCGGATTCGAACCCTTTTCCGACAGATCGGCAGGGAGTGTCTAACCACTGTGCTACAGAGACTCCTACATTAACATACAAAATGCATGAATAGCGAAATTATGAATGACTGCCATCAAGCTGATACCGAAAGAGAATATCAAGTGAAATATATTCTGGCTATTTGTGGAAACGAATACATCAGTTGTCAGCCAAGCTTTGTTTTTTCTTCATGTTTTGTTCCTTGACAAAGACTGAGAACAAAACGTTGGTTTGTATCTGTGTGTGTCTTTATATTGTAAAGCTTTCTCGTCTCGATTTAGGTTCAAACTGTAGATAATTAGTCTTCAACGTCCAGAACCAAGAGAAACATAAAACGTGAGATAGCTGATAACCATATACTGCCCAAACAGCTATGTGCCTGTAAATCTCATCTCATATTTTTCCTCTTGTACCTTACGGTATCAAAGTGAAGCATAAAAAAGGGGGACAGTGTCCGTTTATGGGCTTCATATAGTGGGATTCCCATGGATTCTGTTATTCCCCCTGTCCCTTGTTTACATGGTCGGCCTCTTCTTTGCTTCGATTGAGTCTATACATCATTGCTTGTTGTGGTATACTGTTAGTTTGTAGCCGTGTTATATGGCCAAACTATTTAACTTACTATTTTCTGATAAATTCTAGCGCTGCTATAACCCACACTTTAGCCCTGATTTCTTCATTTCTGATTTTCTCTCTTCTAGATACATTGAGTGTTCTCGGGAATATCATTTCCGTTGTTGTAATTTTTCTTTTCTCCTTTTATGAGATTTTCCGGGTTTGGCATTGGTAACATAGAGTTGGTAGGAAAACTTGCTGTAGTGTGTGTGTGTGTGTGTTTATGTGTGTTTGGATGTGTGCGTGTGTGTGTGTGTGTGTGAGTGTCTGTGTGTGTCTGTGTGTGTGTTTTAAGTATATATTTATACGTGTTTGTTCTGTAGTAATGGTGCCATTTGTCTAATGAGGTGGTTTGCCTTATTGCATCTATTTTCGATCTCGTCTTCTGATTTGCCATTTGATGACATTATATTTCATAAATACTTGAAGCTCTTTACTTGTTACAGGTGGTGTTCTTTTAGAGAATCTTTGTTGTTTTATTTTTTCTTCTTTGGTTATAGACATTATCTATGTGTCCATTCATTCATTCAGTAGTATGTTCTTTGCAGAACCTCGCTCCCATAACAACCTTTCGGAAAACTGCTTGATCATAAGCAAGATGTCCCGTGTCCGATACACGCATGTGGAGATCATCCGCAACACCCTGCATCCATCCTCTCTCTGGCCTTCCTCTTCCTCTCTTCCCAGGCATATACCTCTCCATGATTATTCTCTCCAAACTTTCGTGACGTTTCAACTGACCAAAATATTTTAAGTTTCTTTGTTTTATCGTCTTTAATAGCCAACTTTCTTGAATATTTAACTCTTGAAGTATTGATGCATTTGTTCTTTTCTTTATCCAAGATATTCTTAGAACAAATGCATCCATACTTCACGAGTTGAATAGTGAGGAAGGTTGACTATTAAAGACGATAAAACAAACTATAACATTTATAATCAAAGGCACTAATGCTTTGTTCAGCTTGTTTAGTAAGTGTCCAGGTCTCACAGGCGTATCTTGCAATGGGAAAGATGCATGCTCTTGAAAATCTGATTTTTGTAGTTATATCTGTCCCACTCCACAATTTATTCAGTTGTGTTAGTCTTTGAAGGGCAACAGATATTCGCCTTTGAATCTCCGTGTTACTGATGCTAATTTCCGTGTTATGTTCCTGACACGCTTCTTTTAGGCTGTTTATGTGGACTTGTAATTCTGCTTCTGATTTTGCTATTAATGCTTGATCGTCCGCAAATAGGAATTCTTTAATGGTGTCATTAGCTATTGGTTCTTCTTCTGTGTTCTGCTCGTCATATGGTATTGTTAGTATTTCTGTTTGGCTGATTTCTATACATATGCTGTCTATATAGGTTATGAACTAGAGGGGAGACAGGACACAACCTTGTCGTACTCCGGATCTTATGGTGAAGAGTTCTGAGTGTCCTCCGTTTGTTTTTACCGTGCATTCAATGTTGGTGAAACAACTTCTACTTAAGTGTGTTAGATGTGCACTTACACCATAGTGACTGTAAATAATGTATATAAAAAGGTCCAGAAGGAAGAAACTGCTATGAGTATGCCAAATGTTAGAAGCATCCTCTTTAAGGCCTGCG
Source organism: Cepaea hortensis (assembly GCA_963921405.1). Taxonomy (NCBI): domain Eukaryota; kingdom Metazoa; phylum Mollusca; class Gastropoda; order Stylommatophora; family Helicidae; genus Cepaea; species Cepaea hortensis. Next base: position 86,243,672 of record OY992878.1, read on the forward strand.
TGCCTGAACGATTATATGACCTATCACTCCCTCTTGTAGCGAACTGTGGGAACTGACCGCGCTCATGCCTTTGTCAGCGCCAAGTCATAACCGCTACACCAACGCACGTTTGAATCACGAATACTGAATACAAGAAGAAAGTAAACAGAAAATGGGGAACACAGAGATGTGTTTTCTACCTTGCGAAGACTACGAGGATGATTAAGAAGACTGATGTCCTCGCATTGCATGAAGCTAGTTCACAAAGACATTGGGTGTCCTCATCAGGACAAAACAATCGTTATTTTTGTTCGTTTTAAAAGAGTGGTGGGTGGAGAATACTGTAGCAATCAGGTTGATGGAGGCAGAGGTCGACAAGTGGAGTAAATGCTTGATTGCTTGCCAGAGTGGCACTGAAGACGATCCCTATCGAACGTATGGAGAACATAGAGAATACATCTTTGTGAAGGAATATGATCGCCTGAGCCACTCGGTCTGATACATGATGATGATAACCTTTATTGATATGACTGACACATTATTTATAAACAAGTATATAATTAAAAATTGAAACATAAAACTATAATTTCAATTCTTTATTTCCGTTAGTGAAATCCCTCCTGACAATTAAAAGTGTGTGTGTGTTATTTGTTCATCAAGAATGATGATGACCATTCATTTCATCCAGTGGGGTTGAAAATATGGAGCCGTGAGTTCTAAGATGGCTGATAAGGCCTATTTTGGCTCGAAATGTTCTTTGACAATGTGGACAAAGAATGCTTGACGTTTCTGGAGGAGGATTTTCTGCAGTGGTTTTTCTGTTCTATCTTTTCTTCACAGCTTTTGCAGTCCTGGTTGCCTCACAAGTGACTGCACCCTTGCGTAATGATGCACCCCACGAATTTCGGTCTCTGGCTGCAGTCTCCCAGGTGTCATGATGAATTCAAAAAGCATCCAGTGAGATTTTCAGTGTCTTTAAAGCTTTTCCTCTGGCCGCCTTGGGAGCGTTTACCACAACGCAACTCGCCGTAAATAATTCGTTTAGGGAGCCTGTGATCTGGCATGCGAGTCAAGTGACCAGCCCAGCAATTAAAAGTAGAAATATATAAAAACGCAGTTCTAGGAAAATACAAAACAAACTGTAACTATAAAACAGACTTGACACAAACCAAATAATATTGATACTACAAGGTGTTACCGTATTTATTCTGTAAATATAATACACAAATCAAGTCCGTGAATGGTACACGTACGTTAAAATGTTGCGCAAAAGAAAAAAAAATATTAAACTAATTTAAGGACAACATAACACAAAAATTGCAGACGATGTTGCTATACCAGAAACGAATGTATGATTTTCCCTGCTATACTCTTGGTGTGTCTTTGGTGAGATACCGGATAAATAGTGTAATCTGCCACCTGCCTCTGCTTATAGTCAAGAAATAACCGGATAAATACTGTCATCTGTCGCCTGCCTCTGCCTGTAATAAAGAGATAACCGGATAAATAGGTGGCATATGTTGCCTGCCTCTGCCTATTATTAAGAGATAACCGGACAAATGGCATCATCTGTTGCCTGCCTCAGCCAGTAGTCAAGAGATAACCGAATAAATAGTTTCATCTGTCGCCTGCCTCTGTCTATAGCCAAGAGATAACCGGATACATAGTATCATCTGTCGCCAGCCTCTCCTTATAGTCAAGGGATAACCGGATAAATAGTGTCATCTGTCGCCTGTCTCTGCCTATAGCCAAGAGATAACCGGATACATAGTAACGTATGTCGCCTGCCTCTGCTTATAGTCAAGAGATAACCGGATACATAGAATCGTCTGTCGCCATCCTTTCCTTATAGTCAAGCGATAACCGGATGCATAGTATCATCTGTGCCTGCCTCTGCTTATAGTCAAGAGATAACCGGATAAATACTGTCATATGTCGCCTGTCTCTGCCTATAGCCAGGAGATAACCGGATACATAGTAACGTATGTCGCCTGGCTCTGCTTATAGTCAAGAGATAACCGGATAAATACTGTCATCTGTCGCCTGTCTCTGCCTATAGCCAAGAGATAACCGGATACATAGTATCATCTGTCGCCAGCCTCTCGTTATAGTCAAGGGATAACCGGATACATAGTATCATCTGTGCCTGCCTCTACTTGTAGTCAAGGGATAACCGGATAAATAGTGTCATCTGTCGCCTGTCTCTGACTATAGCCAAGAGATAACCGGATACATAGTAACGTATGTCGCCTGTCTCTGCCTATAGCCAAGAGATAACTGGATACATAGTATCATCTGTCGCCAGCCTCTCGTTATAGTCAAGGGATAACCGGATACATAGTATCATCTGTGCCTGCCTCTGCTTATAGTCAAGGGATAACCGGATAAATAGTGTCATCTGTCGCCTGTCTCTGCCTATAGCCAAGAGATAACCGGATACATAGTAACGTATGTCGCCTGTCTCTGCTTATAGTCAAGAGATAACCGGATACATAGTATCATCTGTCGCCAGCTTCTCCTTATAATCAAGTGATAACCGGATACATAGTATCATCTGTGCCTGCCTCTGCTTATAGTCAAGGGATAACCGGATAAATAGTGTCATCTTTCACCTGTCTCTGTCTATAGCCAAGACATAACCGGATACATAGTAACGTATGTCGCCTGCCTCTGCTTATAGTCAAGAGATATCCAGATACATAGAATCGTCTGTCGCCAGCCTCTCCTTATAGTCAAGCGATAACCGGATACATAGTATCATTTGTGCCTGCCTCTGCTTATAGTCAAGAGATAACCAGATAAATACTGTCATCTGTCGCCTGTCTCTGCCTATAGCCAAGAGATAACCGGATACATAGTAAAGTATGTCGCCTGGCTCTGCGTATAGTCAAGAGATAACCGGATAAAGTATCATATGTCGCCTGCCTCTGCTTATAGACAAGAGATAACCGGATAAATACTGTCATCTGTCGCCTGTCTCTGCCTATAGCCAAGAGATAACCGGATACATAGTATCATCTGTCGCCAGCCTCTCCTTATAGTCAAGGGATAACCGGATACATAGTATCATCTGTGCCTGCATCTGCTTATAGTCAAGGGATAACCGGATAAATAGTGTCATCTGTCGTCTGTCTCTGCCTATAGCCAAGAGATAACCGGATACATAGTAACGTATGTCGCCTGCCTCTGCTTATAGTCAAGAGATAACCGGATACATAGTATCATCTGTCGCCAGCCTCTCCTTATAGTCAAGGGATAACCAAATACATAGTATCATCTGTCGCCAGCCTCTCCTTATAGTCAAGGGATAACCGGATAAATAGTGTCATCTTTCGCCTGTCTCTGCCTATAGCCAAGAGATAACCGGATACATAGTAACGTATGTCGCCTGCCTCTGCTTATAGTCAAGAGATATCCGGATACAGAAAATCGTCTGTCGCCAGCCTCTCCTCATAGTCAAGCGATAACCGGATACATAGTATCATCTGTGCCTGCCTCTGCTTATAGTCAAGAGATAACCGGATAAATACTGTCATATGTCGCCTGTCTCTGCCTATAGCCAAGAGATAACCGGATACATAGTAACGTATGTCGCCTGGCTCTGCTTATAGTCAAGAGATAACCGGATAAAGTGTCATATGTCGCCTGCCTCTGCTTATAGTCAAGAGATAACCGGATAAATACTGTCATCTGTCGCCTGTCTCTGCCTATAGCCAAGAGATAACCGGATACATAGTAACGTATGTCGCCTGCCTCTGCTTATAGTCAAGAGATAACAGGATACATAGTATCATCTGTCGCCAGCCTCTCCTTATAATCACGGGATAACCGGATAAATAGTGTCATCTGTCGTCTGTCTCTGCCTATAGCCAAGAGATAACCGGATACATAGTAACGTATGTCGCCTGCCTCTGCTTATAGTCAAGAGATAACCGGATACATAGTATCATCTGTCGCCAGCCTCTCCTTATAGTCAAGGGATAACCAAATACATAGTATCATCTGTCGCCAGCCTCTCCTTATAGTCAAGGGATAACCGGATAAATAGTGTCATCTTTCGCCTGTCTCTGCCTATAGCCAAGAGATAACCGGATACATAGTAACGTATGTCGCCTGCCTCTGCTTATAGTCAAGAGATATCCGGATACAGAAAATCGTCTGTCGCCAGCCTCTCCTTATAGTCAAGCGATAACCGGATACATAGTATCATCTGTGCCTGCCTCTGCTTATAGTCAAGAGATAACCGGATAAATACTGTCATATGTCGCCTGTCTCTGCCTATAGCCAAGAGATAACCGGATACATAGTAACGTATGTCGCCTGGCTCTGCTTATAGTCAAGAGATAACCGGATAAAGTGTCATATGTCGCCTGCCTCTGCTTATAGTCAAGAGATAACCGGATAAATACTGTCATCTGTCGCCTGTCTCTGCCTATAGCCAAGAGATAACCGGATACATAGTAACGTATGTCGCCTGCCTCTGCTTATAGTCAAGAGATAACAGGATACATAGTATCATCTGTCGCCAGCCTCTCCTTATAATCACGGGATAACCGGATACATAGTATCATCTGTGCCTGCCTCTGCTTATAGTCAAGAGATAACCGGATACATAGTAACGTATGTCGCCTGGCTCTGCTTATAGTCAAGAGATAACCGGATAAAGTGTCATATGTCGCCTGCCTCTGCTTATAGTCAAGAGATAACCGGATAAATACTGTCATATGTCGCCTGTCTCTGCCTATAGCCAAGAGATAACCGGATACATAGAATCGTCTGTCGCCAGCCTCTCCTTATAGTCAAGAGGTAACCGGATAAATACTGTCATATGTCGCCTGTCTCTGCCTATAGCCAAGAGATAACCGGATACATAGTAACGTATGTCACCTGGCTCTGCTTATAGTCAAGAGATAACCGGATAAAGTGTCATATGTCGCCTGTCTCTGCCTATAGCCAAGAGATAACCGGATACATAGTAACGTATGTCGCCTGGCTCTGTTTATAGTCAAGAGATAACCGGATAAAGTGTCATATGTCGCCTGCCTCTGCTTATAGTCAAGAGATAACCGGATAAATACTGTCATCTGTCGCCTGTCTCTGCCTATAGCCAAGAGATAACCGGATACATAGTAACGTATGTCGCCTGCCTCTGCTTATAGTCAAGAGATAACCGGATAAATAGTGTCATATGTCGCCTGCCTCTGCTTATAGTCAAGAGATAACCGGATAAAGTGTCATCTGTCGCTTGCCCCTGCTAATAGTTAAGAGATAACTGAATAAATAGTGTCATCTGTCGGCTGTCTCTGTTTATTATCAAGATATAACCGGATAAATAGTGTTATATGTCTTCTGCCAGTGTCTATAGTCGAGATAACCGGATAAACAGTGTCATGTGTCGCCTATATCTCTGCTTATAGTCAAGATATAACCGGATAAATAATGTCAACTGTCGCCTGCCTCTGTTTATAGTTAAGAGATAACCAGATGAATAGAGTCATCTGTCTTCTGCCTCTGTTTATAGTAGAGATAACCGGATAAATAGTGTCATCTGTCGCCTGCCTCTGTTTATAGTAGAGATAACCGGATAAATTGTGTCATCTATCGCCTGCCTCTGTTTATAGTAGAGATAACCGGGTAAAGTGTGTCATATGTCGCCTGCCTCAGCGTGTAGTCAATCTCCCGCGGTTTCTGTACCTCTATTCTTTCCAGTCTTGTTTTCTAGTTCTCAGTTCTTCTCTCTCTCTCTCTCTCTCTCTCTCTCTCTCTCTCTCTCTCTCTCTCTCTCTCTCTCTCTATCTCTTGTCTGTCTCCTTACCTTTAGTTCTATACTCTCTATTCTGTTTCTTAGCTTACATGCTTTACTCTCTATTCGTTACCTAATCTCCAGATTACTTACTCCTGTCTGTCTTCTAGAATCAAATATTTACTCGATGCAGCCTGTCTCCTAGTCCTCATTTGTTTACTCTCGGCAGTTTGTTTCCTAATCCTATACTGTTTACTCACTCCATTGTCTTCTACTTCTCTGTTGGTTATATTCTCTCGTCTCTCTCCTTGTATTCTTATCTTTATTCTCTCTAGCCTGTAATTTAATACCTCTGCTATTTACTCTCGACCTCCTGTCTTCAAGTCCTATGTTGTTTGGTCTCTTCCGAATGTTTTCTAAACCTCAGCACTTTACTCCCTTCAGTCTCTACTTATCAATGTTTACACGGACAGAGAACAACACGAAGCAAAACTAAAATATATATCTCATAGACATTGCGTCAAATTGTGAATGAGATATAAACAAATTGATCGGCCAGTTCGTATACAAAGATGAAGTACAGCGGCAAACCACATGCGTTTGCTCTCAATGACATGTGAAAAATTAAACGTGAACACGGTGACATATCAGCTGCCACCTTAAAAACACATCCGAAGATTGCTATGCAAGTCAGTGAGCAAATGCTAAACCTTGTGTATTTCTTCTGTGACTGTGTTGTCAATGACAAACTTGATAGCTATCACACCCTTACCAGAGAAAACTCCAGACATGAAATGCGTGAGAAAGGATGTGGTGGTTTCTAGAAGAGTTCATAAATGAATACACACGTCTATATTGTTTACTGCTTCCTCTGATCTCTAATTCTTACCACTACTTGCCAAACAATACATGTTTATTTATTTATGAACTGTCTTAATGGCCTCAAAGGGTTCCTGAATTGATATTTCTTGAAGAGACAGAGATGATATGACGTCAATATTGTTAAGTATAACATCATGCCTTGAATACCATTATCAGGAGACATAACTTAAGTGGTTTAGGCATTTTATGATAATGAAACCTCATTAACTAGCGATCAGAGTATACATAAAACAATATATGGATACATTGCTAGAGAAAGACTTAGAATTCCATGGATAGTCAACATCAGAGGTAGACATCATCATCAAGTGAATTGCATTGTGCTGTGTCGTCAAGCTTGTGCCTTAGTATATCGGACTTCAAACATCATATTATTTAGATTTGCTTCCCCTAGCCTTTAACAGACTCCAGTCTACCAACAAAACAGCGGTTTGCGTATCGCTTCATCTGGTCTTATCCCTTAACGTGTTCGACATGGGAGTCCCTGCCAGTAGCCTTTGAGGTCACTGAAACACGCAAAGGCCTCTACCATATCAAGGTGGATACATACCAGTAGGTCAACTTAGTTGTTACAAGGCCTTGGACCGCAAGGCTTAGGTTTTCACTACACATACACTAAACGACAAGGGTGGAAAAGACACAGAGACACCTTCCAACTGGGTCTAGACAGCAGACAATACATTATAGTCTGTTTCCCAGTTCTCAGTTGTTTGCTATTTCTAGTCTGTCTTCAAGTCGTCTGCTGTTTACTCTGCGTCTGCTTCTACAAATCATTGTGTAGCAAGTCCTTTGTAATACGTCGCCACAGTTACGTCTGTTTCCTTGAAATCTGTTGTTGACTCCCCTTAGCCTGTTTCCTAATATTCTGATATTTATTATCTTGTGTTTGTTACCAAGCACTCTACATGGGTATCTCTTTACTCTCTTAGGCCTGTTTTCTAGAACTATACTGTTTACTTTCTTTAGTCTGTTTCCAAGTGTTGTACTGTTTACTCTCTTAGAACTGTTTTCTAATACTCTACTGTTTACTTTCTTTAGTCGTTTTGCCAGTACTCTACTGTTTACTCTCTTTAGTCGTTTTGCCAGTACTCTACTGTTTACTCTCTTTAGTCGTTTTGCCAGTACTCTACTGTTTACTCTTTTTAGTCGGTTTGCCAGTACTCAGCTGTTTTCTTTGTACAGTCTCTCAAGACTTCACATTCCTGAACTGTTTACTCTCTACCGATTTCCACTCAAGGTCACACATTAACTTCATATATATTGCTTCACCTACACTCGACAAGAGATCAGATGAAAATTAGGGTACTTTTGCTTTCTTTCACCCCAAACAAACTTTGCCAGCTATATTTAGAGTCACCAGCTTTATTTAGCGCCGACGGTGATCTCCTCTGTGTTCGGGTGGAGTGCGTGTCAGTGCGTTTCAATTGCCCCACACCACAGTGTTGTTTCTTTGGGCTGTGGCAATCGTTTCTGTCTCCCTTCGATCCTCATTTGCATCGGTCCTGCAATCACTTTCCGGTTAGGGTTAGGGTTAGGGGGTAGGGTTAGGATTAGGGTTAGGGGTAGGGTACACACACTAACCCTAACCCTAAACCTAATCCTAACCTGAAAGTGAAAGAATAGCGCACCACCACCGCCGCATAGAATTGCGCAACTACGGCGCAACACACGGAAACCCCTTGAATGTTCGGCGCAACACAGGGAACCCCTGGATGTGACGTCATACCCTGGGATTCCCTTTTGTTTGGGGTGAAAGATAGCAAAAGTACCAAAATTAGTGACAATATTATGTGACTTTGACCCAATGTTTAGTAAACTCTTATTACTTTAACAATTACTGGACATTTCAAGAGCATATTAGTCATTTTCTGTAGCCACTGAAGTATCGTTCCAGGTGTGTTTAAGAAGCTGTTAGTGTTGTTGCATCATTATCGTCTGGAATTGACTACAGCCCTTTGATTCTCCTCAAATGTCCAATTATTAGGGACGTTCATTTGAAACCTGTTCCGATGGCTTTATTACAAAAGCATGAAGGAAACATTAACAGCTGTGGTAGAATTAAACAAAACATTCATTTTGAATGAATTATGCACCATGGGTTGGTCAGAAGAAGTCGCCGTAGGCATTCAGACAAGCATCCCATTGCTTAGGCAGGCGGCGAATGCCGTCCGCAAAAAAAAAAAAGGATTGTGGTTGCTCACTGAACCATGTGTTTACCGCATTCATTACGTCTGCATCTGTGTGAAATCGTTGCCCCTTGAAAGCTGTTTTTAGAGGTCCGAACAAATGAAAATCACATGGTGACAAATCAGGACTATAGGCTGGATGTTGCAGAATTTCCAACTTCTTCCTTGCTAATGCTTCCTGCACAATCTTTGCGACATGCGGACGAGCATTATCGTGCAACAAAATCACACCGCGAGAAAGCATGCCAGGTCGTTTATTCTTGATGGCTTTTTACAGCTTGTCTAGTGTTTGCAAGTAGTGGGTAGAGTTGATGTTGACACCAGGTTCTTTAAAGTCGGCCAACAATAGCCCCTTGTGGTCAAAAAATGCGCGCAGCATAACCTTACCAGCGGAAACCTGTGACTTGAATTTGTTAGCTTTTGGTGATAAAGCATGCTTCCATTGCATTCTCTTTCTTTTGCTGCTCTACTCAAAGTGGTGACACCATGATTCATCGCCTGCCACTACGCGGAAGAGAAATGCATCACCCTCCACTCTGTATTGCAGCATGCGTTCCTCTTTTTTTGTGGTCGGTCAACATCCGTGGTACCCACCGATGTTGCAGTTTCTTACGAACGACCATTTGGATTGTCCCAATTGACACATCAAATTCTTTCGCTAGCGAACTTATGCTTCGACCACGGCTCATCTGTACTGCTGCATCAATTTTGGCGATGGCTTTTTTCTGTTGCAACAATATGCACTTGACTCGGCCGTCGAAGATCTGTCGTGAACTGACGTCCTTTCCGAAACATTCGTGTCCAGTCTGTCACTGTTGTCTTCGACACACATTTGTTACCGTACGCTGCCTGCATTCTTCGATGAATGTCCACTGGTCGACATCCTTCAAATGAAAGAAACTGAATCACCGCTCTTTGAGCTTCTTTGGGCGGATTTTGGATCAACCGAGCCATTTTCTCAACGGTCAGAAACAAAACCTATGCATCATGGGACGATAAGCACGTGCTCTTTTATTCATTTGTCAGTGCTTATCACATGACTATGACATGATCATGTTCAACGTACGCAATTACACAAAGTGCGGCACGAACGGATTTTAAATGAACGCCCCTTATAGTTAGAATTCTTGTATATTTTAATTTGCAACTCATCCCCTGGTACACGTTTGGGCAGAAAGAACTAGAAAATCTAAAACCAAAAAAAAATAACAAAAAACCTAAGTGGTATCAATTCATATATCACATTAAACAGAAGAGATTATTATGCACTCTCAAAAATCAAATAAACACACAGAGACTGGTATATAGGTAGGTATGTGCGTACACTATGTAATAGATAGTAGACAGTAGATATAGTCGTTTGGGTGTACAATGTTAGGCCTTCATATATTCTAGGTTGATACATATGTGAGGTGGCTAGTTTCCTTTCTCGTCACCTTTCTTTCTCAGGTAATTGTGAGACATCTTAAAACATTGTCTGAACGCATTTATTTAGGCCCCATCGACCTCCAGAGTTGTACTGGTCGGAAAACAATTATCTTGCTTCTACTGGGAATTAAATCCCATTCGATTTATATTATAGGGGTTCTGTAAGTCTTTTCCTCCATTTTGAAACTTTGGAGGTATCAAGATGTGTTATTCCATAGTTGGTGACGGTAGACAGAGGGTCTCTGTCACAGAATGATGCCTATGTCTATCTAGGGTAACACTACAAGAGATGGCTTACAAGAAAAACGTCGCGATGACGAGTCTTCATGGATAAAGTAACACTTGGCTGACTGATTGTTGGATTTTATGTTTACACACGCAAATAATCCATGTGCCCGTTGGTGTATCTTGCAACCATAAGGCCCAGTATCTCTTACACAAAAATGAGACTCCGGCCGTCCAGCTCCAAACAGTGAAACTCACATCAACAATTTCCATACACTCACAACCAGCCCAGCAGCCCCACTGTTCGTGGCAAAACTCAGAACTACGTTTATTTATGTAACTTCAAAAGCCCACAAATATATGCGGCTGTAAGTGACGTAAATGCAGCTCATTATTACTTCTAACTGTAACCCTTTCCCTAATGCGGGTGGACTACTAACTATTGCATGCACGCAGTTATTTAACTTCTTCTAACGAACTTAACATTGCGTTGCCTCATATATATTATTAACCATTGACTCCTGTAAGATTTGAATATTCACACTGCTATAATATTACTCTATATAGTTTATCTAGCTATAAACTAATCTAACTGAAGCTACGCCGTAGATCTGAAAAACCATCATTAAAACAAAACCATGGAATGTAAGAACTATGAGTGGGGATGGAAAATTTGATAACATTAAGAATGAAATGAGAAGATTAAATATTAACCTGTTAGGTATATGTGAGATCAGATGGACAGGCATGGGCATTATGACATCTGAGGAATATATAATAATCTATTCTGGTGGAGAGAAACAACAGCGAGGAGTAGCAATTATAATGGATACAGAGAGATCAAAAGTGATCAAAGGATATTGGATTGTATCAGACAGAGTGTTACTGGTGAAGTTGAGTGGAAAACCTTTTGATGTCAACGCCATACAAGTTTATGCACCGACACCAGACAGTAGTGATGACAGCATTGATGAATGTTGTAATGATTTAGAGAAAGCCTTCAAGAAATGCAAGCATTCTAAAGTAAATATCATAATAGGTGACTTGAATGCCAAAGTTGGAAATCAACAGGACGGATGCACATTAGGCAAGTATGGACTAGGACAACAGAATGAAAGAGGTTGCAGACTTGCACAGTGGGCGAAAGAGCATGATTTGATTATTGGAAACACCTGGTATCAACAGCACCCAAGAAGATATGGACATGGAGGAGTCCTGATCATAAGATCAGAAATCAGATTGATTACATTCTCATCAACAGAAGATTTCGAAATGCCTTAAAAGTCGCCGAAACTATACCAAGCGCAGACTGCTACAGCGACCATAGATTAATCTTAAGCAATTTACATATAAAATTAAAGAAAGTCAAATATTCACCAAGAAACACAAAATTTGATCAACAGGCACCGAAGAGTGAGGAAATAAAAGATAAATTCAGCTTAGAGGTAAAAAACAGATTCGATGCGTTGTCCGATATGGAAATATTATTTCAAGGCGTCAGTGACCAATGGGAAATATTAAAGAAACCAGTCAACCTAGCTGCAGAAACAACCATCCCAAAAATAAAGATAATAGGATGCAAGAAATGGATGACAGAAGACATCTTAAAACTCATGGAAGTAAGAAGAAATAACAAAATAACAAGGAAAAAAATTAAGAGATTCACAGGAAAATTAGGAAGCTATGCAAAGAGTCAAAAGAAACATGGCTTGAGGAAAATAGCAAGGAAATTGAAAACCAACACAACACCCGGAATACCAAATTAATGCACAAAAGAATTAAGAACATCACTAACAAAAGAAAACACACATAAACGGGTTGCCTAAAAATCAAAGATTGCAAAATCATAATAGAAAAAGATCAGATTTTACATGCGTAGTCAGATTATGCGAAAGACCTTTATGGTGATACAAGAGAAGAACAATATGATCATCGGAATAATAATTAAGGACCATCAATTTCGAAGATGGAAATTCAGTGTGCTCTAAAACATATGAAAACTGGCAAGACCCCAGGTACAGATAACATCACAATAGAAATGATCAATGCCTTAGAAGAATAGGGAATAGACCAAGTCACCACACTGCTGAATGCAATATACGATACTGAAGATATACCTCCTGAATTATGTAATTCTATATATATTGCAATCCCGAAGAAATCAGGAACCTTGGAATGCGATCAACATCAAACAATTAGTATAATCAGCCACATCACGAAGAATCTGCTGAGAATTGTCATGCAAAAAGTGAGGAAGAAAATACAACACGAAATAGGAGAAGAACAATGTGGGTTTGTAGAAGGCAAGGGCACAGTAAATGATGCGTATATACTGAGAATAGTAATTGAACGTTCTATAGAAGTAAATAAAGATCTATATCTTTGCTTTATTGACTACACAAAGGCTTTCGATAAAGCGAGACATGTCGACTTGATAAGGATGCTTGAAGATCTACAAATTGATGGAAAAGACCTTAGACTTGTGGGGGGGGGGGGGAACATATATTGGAAACAAAAGCTAACATCAGAAACTGTAACGATGTAGGTCAATATCAGCATATTAAAATAGATGTGAGACAGGGATGTGTAATGTCTCCAGATCTTTTTTCCATGAACAGTGAAAATATTTTCAGAAATATAGAAGATATGGAAGGAATCAACATTGGGGGACGATACATCAATAAGAGTAGTAGGGTAGGAGGTATTTGATACCTAAATAAGGATCTGAATCCTTCTGATGACGTCATATTTTACTATATGAAAGGTGTACCTCCATATTGATGACGTCAACAAACCGGATCCTTTTCGGACCACATTTTTGAAAAATTGGCTGGTATTTTCTTGGGTCTGGATGTCCTGGTGACTACTTCCTTTGTCACATCCGGTACCGGGCGGGCGGGCGGGCGGGTGGGCGGACGGGCGAACCGATCCGACGCGGCGCGACGCGATCCGACCGAGCGGACGTCGGCCCGAGCCAGGGCACCGCGGAGCTGGCTGACTGGTGTAATCGAACCCCAGTCATGTAGATTCCCTCCTTCGCTGAGGAGACCGAAGTTAATATGCCAGAAAAATGATTTATTCAATCTCTCGAGTTACCCCGAGTAGGTCAAGTAATGACCGCATGAATAAACTTTCCACCATGATAGATAATTCAGCAGAGGTCCCGACCCTTAAATCAATATTAAGCGCTTGGTGAAAATCTGGTTTGGAAAAATACTTGACAACCATAGAATAATACTAAAAATTAACCCTAAAACGCATATTAAACGGTTACATTTCTTGTATGTTTTGTGTAGAATAGTAATGTCAATATAAAACTACGAGTCTCCATTAATTTAAACAATAACTTCTCGAGATAATCATAGAAATATGTAATGAAACCCTACAAATAACGTCCCTTAATAAACAGAATTATCCCCCCTTCATTGCACCATAACAAATACAACAGGTCACCCAAAGTTCAAAAATGTGATTTATCGTCGAGTGATGGAAAGTCTAGTTTCTATCAGGGAGTCTTAAAATATACCAAGCGGACCTGAGTATGTCATTTTATTTTCTCACTTTTATTCTCTTTATATTATTATTTTCTTTATTTCTTTCTTTACTTCTCTCTCTCTCTCTCTCTCTCTCTCTCTCTCTCTATCTATCTATCTCTCTATCTCTCTATCTATCTATCTATCTATCTATTTCTCTCTGTCGGTGGACGTCGCACACGCCTAAGTAACTTTAGAACCGCTGTGCACGACCTTGACATCCTAGCTAGCAAGTCGTGATCGGTCAACCATGAGTCAGTGCTGAAAACATGTATGATCACGATATGTCTGCATTCTACAGCGTGTCTTCGTAGTAAAATTGCCATGTCAGCAGTTGTCTATCTAGCTATAAACCAGCGTAAACTGGTTTAAACCAGTCTAAACTGGTTTATGTTATAGCCATACCACGTGTCTTGTTGCTATAAAACAGCCATACGCCATGGTTAAGGCCTCATTCTATTACTGACCACTGAAGAGAAGCATCCTCGAGACGTTTATAGCCCGCCGGAGAGAAAGAAGATAATCAACCTGCCCGCCGGAGAGATAGAAGAGAAGCATCCTCGAGAAGCTTACAGCCCACTGGAGAGAGATAGGAGAGAAAAGCCGTGGTGAGTATCATAATTATTAATATGTCCCAGCCAACATTTTGCCATCCGGCTCGAGCACCATATACCCCACTTGGCTACGTCATACACCCAACTACGATTATATCTCTCACCCGCTGCTTCAACATAAATAAAGCTTTCTTATTTTGTAAAACCTAAATTACGAAACGGCTTTCTGAATTTTTAGAGCTGCTGTTTTCTGTGTACAACGTGAACTGACCAAACCTGATGTTAATTACTGATAAATACACCGCAGGTAGCCTCTCGCCGCGCAACGCTGGTCACCGTTAATCTCACGTAGCGATCAAAACTGCCCGGGGTCGTTCCACTGGTCGCTTATCAGATACCGCCTCGGCGCTCAAGAGAGGGAGTCAAACGAGGAATTTTTTGCAACGATGCATGAAGCGTAGTTAAACTTTAGAAAGAATATAGTAATATACGGCTGTTTTTTGACAAGGTTGTTTGTTTGTTTACTGTGGGTGATACATGGAGGTATAAATACTGTGAATCTAGAACTACTGTGTGTTGGCACACACATAGACTATTTACACGTATGACCATCTCATTTCTTTCTATTCAGTATCAGGTGCCATGCCGACTAGCGCACGCAGGTAACCACGGTTTTCTGTAGCAGCGGAAATACATTATAATATAGCGGTGTAATGCAGTCTATGCCATAACGGTAGTAATCAAAGCTAGGTTAATGCCTGGACAATCATCATCAGCATGTGTCGACTAGCTCAGGCAGGCCACCACGGCTCTCTTTAGCATCGGAAACCCATCATTCTTTTTGTATATGTAAATCTTGGTAAGATTGTCAGTGATTTCTGAACGACCCGACATTCGTGTCAATCGCCCTATGTGTCTTATGCTTTTGTGTCTAATACCTCTGGCATTTATAGTCATGTATTTGAAATGTAAGTGATCATGACTGTAGGCTCACGTGCCTCTTTCGCTAGTTATTACAGAGTGAAACTGCTAAAACCGAGGGACAGTGGAAGTGACAGCGCCGAAGACAACAACAGAAAAATTAAAGAAAGGACTGTCCATAAGGTAAAAATCTAATACTGCATCATCATCATCACCGTCTCATCATCATATTGGCGACTACCACTGGTGTAAAGTGGAGGCATGAAAACCATCAGCCTCTCTTGCGGTGGTGTGCTGGTGTGTGTGTGTGTGTGTGTGTGTGTGTGTGTGTGTGTGTGTGTGTGTGTGTGTGTGTGTGTGTGTGTGTGTGATGCCTCCTTTACTATCTTGCTATCTGACTAGCTCCTCTAACGTGTCCGAACTCCCATGCTCTGTGTATATCAGACATAAAAATGTGTCATATTCTGTGTAATTTACAATACATGTGCTATATGGCTCATATTATTCGTTCTGCAGCTTCACACGGTCTACAACAGACAAAAGAGATGGTCAATTGAGAACTACTTCAAACGAAAAGTCAACCATAGGAGGTATGTAAGCTGTCTTTTTCTCACTGTTCTGTGTTATGGGTCATAAGTAGTATAGCAGGCGCTACCTAACTAAGAAATCCGGTGCCACCACTGACGGCATATTATATTATATAAATGATCTATAATATAAAATAGTGTTATGGAGCCTGTAGTAGTATGCTCATAAGTAGTATAGCAGGCGCTACCTAACTAAGAACTCCGGTGCCACCGCTGACGTCATATTATATTATATAAATGATCTATAATATAAAATAGTGTTATGGAGCCTGTAGTAATATGCGCTGTCTTAACTAAGTTAGAAATCGGGTGCTAGTACATTGGAATCATATGGTATTATATAAAGACTCAAGCAGCAAAAAAAGTTAGAAATACCCCTTCATTAATAGTATTGCAGATCATGTGACATTCCAAATTTTTGCTATTTCTTAGTGAAGTAATTTTATACAAGCAGATAATCAATATAATAGATGTAACCTGTTTGCTAAATATCTTTTCTCCACAGCTGTTTGACGTCCCACACAAATACGTGTAAAAGTTTGAAAGATATTACTCATTGTAACCGTTGGAGCAACACACAACACTTCTTATAATACGCGAGAAATAGTGGTGGGAATACTACTATTGTGTATACTGCCAGAATCCAGAAAGTACTGAAGACGACTGGAAGTGCTCTACTGCTATATCTATCACCGCTTTTATTGTCTCATCACTATCATCAATTACTATTCTTAGGTCTACTATGGCTTCTACTCAGAAATCTGTCTTTCTCTGTCCTATCTGTGGTAAATAATACACTAAAAAAAAACAATCTTACTCGACACATTAAGACAGCACACACTACCACAATGCACACATGCCACATCTGTGGCAACTTATACAATAGGCAGGATAACCTAAAACAACATGTAAAAACACATCAGCAGACATCTTCACTGGATACTACAGACACTACACCATCAACTTCAAACACTACATAACGTAAAAGAAAAGCACCAGCAGACACACAGACATCTAAAAAACCTAAACTTAATCACGTGGAAACAGAGGAAGCCGTCATAGTTGACGAAGTAGATGAGGAACTAAAGACCGTAGACATCATCCGTCGAGCAGAAATATAGAGACGTTTGGCCCTACCTTAAGACACATCAGAACATCCACAAACATGAATCGACCTACAATTTTTTTTCATCGACCAGACTCAACACAACCAATTGACTGGACCAAGACTTTATAACCAATATTTACTAGTCAGACATGCAGGTTCAAAGTAAATTATTCTCATCACATGATCTTACGTCATAAGGGGACAGACGAACTTAGATTTTTCCATTCTTCATCGAACAATGCATGCCAGCTCGAGGTCCCCCACCTAGTTAACCACGAACAAGATTTTGACGACTTTACAGACATAGTTCAGGACAGTGACATGTTTAACTACGCCCTACATAACTGACCTGACACTAAGTACATGGTAGAGACAATCCCCGAGACTAGTTTTTATGTATATCACATAAATGAGCACCCAATAGGTTGTTGTTTAGAGGACTTACCTACCCATATACGACATAATCACGGCGTCAATATTTTACAACATGACAATAATGCTAAGCCGTACAAAGACATGTTATGCTTCTTTCGATGTCTGGCGGTATTCAATAGGAAACTTGTTAGGAATCTTAGGAAACCAACAATTCGCTTAGCTAACAAGTGGCAGAAGTATCAAAAGTTAGAGTCGCTAGATAGTTTCCCTGGGGTTAGACTTATTGACATACCGGCAATAGAAAACTGTTTTTGGGGTAAATGTAGATATTGTTCAATGAGACCCAGGTCTTTGTCCCCAAGCTTCGTAGTAGTGGGAAACATCCTAAAATTATGAGAGTGCTATTGTATAAGGATCATTTCATGTACATTAATAATTTTGATAGAGTAGCCAAGTAATTCGGGTGTTGTGAGTGTGGGAAATTGTGGAGTGGGTTCTGGGACATGAATAGACATACACAGAGCTGTAATGGGGGAATAACTGTGCACAGCTATAAAGGGAGTGTATACTCCGTGACTGAGACTGTATGGGAAGCCATCAGCTCATTGGGTGTGCAAGTGGATACTGATTACATCTACCCATACAGAGCTGCCTATGATTATGATGCGTACTTTGTGAAAAGTAATTTACCAGGAGAAACCAAGTCCACAAAATTTTTAGGAAAGCATGTCCCCCTTAGTTGGTTGATAGCCTCTAATATCCCTGGTTTCAAGGACCCCGTCTGACACCTCACAGCGGCATGATCCTTAGGACTTGGTGAGGCAGATGGTTGACTATCTGACTCAAATCCCTGATGCAGCGTATACCGAATTACGGAAAGAGCATGATTGGGTGTATACAGCCTTAGAGGCTATAAATGAACACAAGCTAGTGGCTAGGCTAGACGAGTACCTTCGCGAAAATGCCGGTCCTGGGGTTAAATTCTGGACGCTATGACATTAACTTAGTAAAGCCTTATCTGATAGAGTCCTTCATCTCTGCCACTGATGACCCTTTTAACTACGTAGTGAACAGGAATAATAATTTAATGGCCATATCCACCAAAAACCTTAGATTTCTAGATATTGTTAGCTACCTAGCCCCGGGATTTCGTTATTCTAAATATTTAGCGGCGTATGACAGCAAAGAGACGAAGGGGGTGTTTTGCTATGAGTATATCACCTCCTTGGATAGACTAGAGGAGACTCACTTACCCCCATACGAGGCATTTCATTCGCAGCTGAAAAACTCCAATATTTCAGTTGCCGAATACGAAGAATGCCAACGAGTATGGAGCGAGAACCATATGTCGACACTGGCAGACTTTTTGAGGTGGTACAATAATAAGGATGTAAAACCTTTTATTGGGGTACTAGATAAACAAGTTGAATTTTACAAAGGGTTAGGTGTAGATAATTTCAAGGATGCCATTTCTGTCCCCGGGGTGACCCTTAGGTATTTGTTTAAAACTATACTTAAAACAACTACTTTACCCTGTGCTCCAATAACGAGAGTGATCTGCACACCAAAATTAGACAAAATATTGTAGAGGGCCTCTCGATTATATATCATAGATATCATGAGGTAGGTAAGACTAGGATTCGAGGGGGTAAGCTAGTTGAGAGTGTGAAAGGGTACGATACTAACGCTCTATACCTGTGGGCTTTGACACAGAACATGCCCACGGGATTTCCTGTGATACGAAATGCAGAAGATGGGTTCAAGCCCCATAAAACCAGAGTTTATATTGTCCAGTGCAGAGAGTGGTTGGCATGGGTAGAAGAATCTCTAGGCATAGAGCTAAAATCACAGTTTAATGGGCGGGAGATGTTCCTAAGAGAAAGACACATCAGAGTTGATGGATGGGACAAAACTGATCGAACCGTCTACCAGTTTCACGGGTGCTTATTCCACGAGATTCTTGATTACCTGAAAAAATAGGTTAACGTCACGGTCGTGGAGATGTGGGAATGTGAGTGGCAGAGTCTCAAAAAGACTAATAGTGCCATTAAGAGCTTTGTGAAAACCACATTCCCGTATGTCGCACCCTGGCATCGTTATTAGGCCATAGACCACGAAAAGATTATAAAGGCTGTTAAAAACGAGAATTTGTTTGGTTAATAGAGTGTGACATCCACGTATCAGACAAGTATAAAGAGCTATTTTCAGAGATGACGCCCATCTTTAAAAACATTGATGTGTCTAGAGCCGACATTGGCTAGCTCATGAGGCAGTATGCTGAGAGCCATAAGCAGTTGAACAGCTCACGTCGGACTCTGATAGGTAGCTATGTTGGAGAAAAGATCCTATTGGCCACACCATTGTTAAAATGGTATCTGACCCATGGTTTAGAGGTCACCAAAATATACCAGATAATTGAGTACAAACCTGAAAAGTGTTTTGAACGGTTTGGTAAAGAGGTGTCTGATGCCAGACGTGACGGTGATGTGAATACGGCCTATACTATTAAGGCCGAGACAATGAAACTATTGGGAAACGCAGCCTATGGCAAAACGTTAACCAACAAGGCCAAGCACACCAATGTTTCATATTGTCGCGGGGCTGGCACGTCAAAGTTGGTGAATCAACCTCTGTTTAAGAAGATGACCATGTTGTCAGATGATGTGTTTGAGGTAGAGTCTCTGAAAAAGACCACCTTATGGGATCTACCCCAGCAAATAGGTTTCTTTGTGTGCCAGTACGCAAAGATGCGCATGCCAGAATTTTATTATGACTTTTTAGATAGGTTTATAGCTAGGGAGAATATTCAATTGTGTGAGATGGACACAGATAGCTTGTATTTAGCAATTAGCACACCGATCCTAGCACAGGCCGTCAGACCGGAGCTTCAGGAGGAATTTTATAGAGTCTATAGCTCTTGGTTCCCGGCTGTGGTTTGTGATAGCCATCAACTGGATTTTATTAGTAGTAGGGGAGAGGTAGCAGCCTGTGACGTATGTAAGGCTAAGCGAGTCTTCGACAAAAGAACCCCCGGGTTATTTAAGTTAGAGTATGAGGAAAAGTGGATGGTCTCCTTATACAGCAAGACCTGTCACTGCTTTGGAGACTATACCAAGACCAGCACGAAAGGGCTGACAAAACAGCACAACACCCATCTAGACAGAGAAATTTTTCTAAATGTACTTGACACCCAGACAGCGACTGGAGGGACAAATATAGGGGTTAAGACACAGGATTCCTCTGTTTACACGTATCATCAACACAGAGAGGCTTTATCATATTTCTACATCAAAAGAAAAGTACACGCAGATAATTATTCAACATCACCCCTAGATATATAAGTGTATTATAATATGTAAATACGCCTTTTTCGCTTTTCCCACTACCTTTTTTTTCTACTTCTGTTCTATTATGAGTGTGGTGTACTGTTAAAATAGAAGACTCAATGTGGTCATATGTGTGCTTTCCTTGTGACTTGTCTATATCATTGAAAAAATAAATGACTGTCACTGCTGTGTAAAGGCAGATGTTTTCATTGAGTTCTATTGAAGAATATTGAATATTATGCGAACGATGTTTTAATAGAAAAATAAAATGTTATGAAACGAAAAATATGTGTTTTGTTGGTTTATTAAGTGGAATGCTTGACATGTTTTCTTGTTTATTCATGTTGTCGTCTCTCTGGTTGTCGTGATGTCATCTTTCATGTTGATTGTAGCTGTGGAATATACTATGGAAAAACAAAATGATCTAACAGAGGCAGCACAGAAGCACCCAATAGAAACAAACCAAGATAAGGCAAATTTTTCTTGTTTCTTCATTTCTATTTTCAAAACTTTATACAGATTGTTTATTCACATAATTGTCTCCTGCGGGCTGTCATCTGCACTTGGTAGACACACAGCTGACTGTTGGATACACATCTGAGGTTGATCACACATCTGAGGTACATCACACATCTGGGGTTGATCACACAGCTGCTTGGGTAGAGTCTTTTGACTTGGGAATCTTCGTTTAGTGTCTTGTATACTGACTGTAACAGGTTGTAGGTTGAGTCTATAAAAGTCAGCTAGGATCTCGCGCTGCAGAGCTATCAGCTGTTCAGATTCTTAACGAGTAAATTTCATTCCCAATGCGGCAGGAATCCTGGTCTCGGATTCACCAAAGAATCGACGGATGTGTAACTTGGTCATTCCTCAGTAGGATGAGACAAATACGTCCTTGACGCCATCTCCCAGTGGTCTAACAATGTCACCATTACGAGTAAGGTAGACCCAGTTAGATGTGTTGTGTTCTGTAGTCATCTTTAGAATGAGCTAACGATACCCGTGTCTGGTTTATATACTAGGGTGTAAACTGGTTATATCGTCTCAGCTGCATTACGTATGGCATGACTAGGCGACCTACTAACCGATCGTTGACCCATTGTTTGCTTGAAAAGGGTTGGAGAATACGGGTCATGCTCGCCCCGCGACTTTTCATCAGGATGAAATAGATAGCGTAGAGACCACAGGCGTTGCTTAACACATCTTGTAAGACCCGTGTATTATACATGAGCGGTGTGTCTGAATGATGGTCAATAAAATTGTACAGGTCACTGTGTAAGGGCGGTAGACCAAATGAATCAAAGTACTCGCATTTGCCTGACCCGTCGTAGTACATGGCCACCCAGTGGGAACCTGGTTTATAGCTAGAGTCAGTGTTTACAATAAAAACTGCTGGTCTGCTTCTATCTAGATGTCGGGGTAGCTGATCTCGAGCGCAAACTCTGACCTGTAGTCGAAGAGCATACGTATCAGCTAGTAGTATTCTGGTAATCTGCTGTGTGTTTATTATGAAGCGTAATCTGTTAGCACTTGTCTCGTCTTGGAGATTTCAATTATCCCGTCGTGCTCGGCGTAGACGATGACTTGTAATGGCTCTGGGGTGGGTGTGTTGAACTTAAATTCCAGTGTTAAAGGCCCCGTCCTCGGCATTTCAAACTGGTCTCCGTCCAGTAAACTGGGACTCAGATCAAAGGCGTACAGCGTATACCCATACTTGAATTGATTATAGTCAATTGAGTTGCCGGCGTCTTTGCCTACTAGACCCATGGCTAGGTTAGTACCAAAATACGCTCATACGTATTGGTTGCGCTTAAAGTCCATGGTCAGTGGTTTTCTGGTGGCAGCTCGACCGTCGAAGATTACGTTCAGGTACGTCAAACCAAAAGTTTGAAAATTATACGGGTTATAGCTGTAGGAACCGTTGAAAGCTGCTGATGTAACAAGGCCAATCACGACGCGAGTGGGTGTTTGACTCATAAACAGATTGTCTTGTGTGTGAGATAGCATACCCTGGGGGATAGCTAATGTTTTTAGCACCACACGTTTGAACGGGAATTTTGCGTTGGCTCTCATCAAGGCTTTCTCGTGGGCGAGTGCAATGGCCGGATTCAGTCTGGCTTTACGAACCACCAGCGTGGCATGCGTTATAATAGATGAATAACCAAGCGCCCCGTCGGGGGCCAAGAGGTTAAAGGTGGCCTTGGATGGAGTCAGCTTAATTTTCACATCCACACCGTTTATTATGTAGCGGTCTTGCACAAAAATGTCGGCGTGTAGTCGAACCATCATATCTATTTCTTGACTCTCAATGGCTAGTTGATGTCGTGTTATTAGCCCCGTGTTGTTTTCGCCTTGCGTGTCATCGAGGAATTTGGCCGTGTCATAGTAATAGAGGGCGGCTGATAGATGACTGTTTTTGGCTTCTTCTCCATGATTCAACGTCGCTTCCAAGTAGGCTATATACTGATAGGTATTTTCACTATGGGTGATTAGCGTGTCGTTGAGTGAGACGTCCACTTGAGAAAATAAGCTGTGCAGATAATAGTTGACAGGAGCGACATCGGCCGTGGGTGGTAGTTTGTCACCGTTGGGTAGTGGGACTTTAGCTCTGACGTGTAAGAAAGTGTTTAACAGATCCAGATACTCTTCACTGGCACCAGAGATGGCAAATTCTATAGGTGCGCCGGTTGCTAGCGAGGCTAAAGTGAGTATCTCCAGAAACTGTCCCTCTTCCACGGCGGTCTGCGTAGGTGGAACACTAAATAGATCCAGACCAGAATGAAGACATTCACAGGAATGAGGGTGAATCAGAGCCATTATGCAAAGATATCCGAGTGCTGCTGTTTCTTCTTATGAGCTCGGCGATGTGCGGGGGCTAGTTTTATACGTTTACTGGGCTCCCCAGGTTGCGCTGCACGTCTCTTTCTCCTGATACCGCTACCTGATTGGCTAACGTGGTTGACAGCTCCTTGCAGTAGACGCTGACCGGCTTGCTTGGCGTGCTCCTTGAAAGAATCCCCAACATTCCTACCAGCCAAAGCATCTTGGGCCACTCGCAGACCTGTACCGAGACCTTCTCTGAGTAGGGCCTTACCACCAGTCTTTAGCCAGGGTAGAATTGTGCGACCGAGTCCACTGAAGAAACTGCCGATACCACGACCTCTCTGACTCCTACCATCCACAAAGGCTGGCATGCCATGTCCAGCTTGATTACAGTAAAAGTCTTCGTACAGTCTGGGATTTCGACGTAGAGACACGTTTTTCATTGTTCTAGGTCTGATCTCCGCCGAATTCGAAAATGTAACGTCAGCACTGAAGTCCCGGAAGTGAATGAGACGTTTGTGCCCGTATCGGTGGTTAATAGGATTTCCACCGTGTCGAAGGAGTACCGACTCAGCGGCACGTAATGAGGTTTGTCATAGGCGCGATACACCGAAGCCGACAGCTGACTCATGATAGGAACCGTCCTCAGTAATGGAACCATGACGTCTCCGACTGGTCTAGCCGCTATGAGTTGTAGTAGACGTAGATATTTTGCTGGTCGTTATTTAGGTCTATCGCGACTTGGCCTTCCATTAATGGGTTGGTGTGTGATATATTCGAGGAGTGAAGTCCTAATATATCTTTCAGCTTTTCGCTAAACATAGCCACGGCCCCCGCTTCGAATATTTTCACGATGACTTTCTTTGAGGTATTGTCGAAAATGAATCGGATTCGCGTCTGATCATCGACCTCCGATTCTTTCATTATTCGATTCAGCTCCGCTATACACGCGTCTGGTGAGCTGTATAGGCCTGGGGGACACAGTTTTCTGGAATTTCCTCTGGTGGGTGAGTTGTATCTTATCCACACTTCATTCTCTAACACATTACAGCAGTAGTTGGGAAATTGAATTTCGGCCAGACCCACTGCGTAATGCTGATTCACCTCAATAGTCTGAGGTAACTTGACGAAATAGTGACCTGGAGTGTTCTTGGGAAACATGTTGGGCGAAGCATTGCTCGGAAATGTCACGTAGAAACTCATATTTTCGGGTTTGGTAGCATGTAACCCAGACAGCTGCTTAGCAGAGCGATCCACAACTTGCCCTCGGCTGTGTCGACGCTGTCTCGAGACAGATTGAATAGTAATACGCCAATGACGGTGTATATAACTACCAGTTGACAGAAGAAGACAATTTCTAGTCGCGGTACTCGCCGACCAAACATGCACCAGACAGAGTTTCTTTCTCCTTCTGTGGTATTTTGTGAGTTAGTTTCCACGTTGGTTTCTTCCATTAGTATCTGGTTAGGTCTGAGACCCAACTGTTGAATGACTTGGGATACCCGAACCACTTGACTAAGGTCTCTTTACCACCTCGCCTGGGTCGTTCTTGTAAGACTGATTCGACGCGATACACTTGCTTGTCTCCGACGAGTTGTATTTCGTCTCCGTAGAATGAGCCTTGAAATTTTTTCCCCCGAATCGTCTTTTAGCACATACGTCACCGGAGTGGTCTGATTTATACGACTGACGGTAAACAGTTCTTCTGTCCACGAGGACGTATACCCCTTTTTAAAAGGTTGTTTGGGTTAAGCCAGTCTGACTCGATCGCCGGGTGTAAAACACACTTTTCTGTCGATAGTTTTCTGATACAGGTTATTCCACACCTCATTTTGATTCGTATAGTTGACTTGCATGGGCGCCATGCGAATACGTCTGTGATACGAGCCGTTGTAGTTGCGGATCAGTTTATCTATCACGTCGACGTATCGAAGTTTATTGGTCTTGGTGAAATAGCGCCACATATTTTTCTTTCAGGGTTCGATTTAATCTTTCCACTATCGCGGCTTTCACATCTTCATTCTCAGTGGTAAAGAAATGCACACCTCGATCTTTCAGAAATTTTAAAAAAGTCCGGTTGACAAATTCCGATCCTTTATCAGTCTGAAAATTTATCGGTTGTCTATCAGCAAAAACTTTACTCACGGCGTCCACTAGCTCTTTCCCCGTTTTCTTATTGATCGGAATGGCCCAAGCATATTTACTAAACACATCGAGACACGTCACTAGGTACGACATCCCATCATTGTATCTTTGTAATTGTCTCATATCTATCAAGTCGGTTTGAAACTGTTGATTTATACCACCGGTTATGGTTTGACGTCTCTGGAAACGACGACGGATCGGTTTATGTAAAGTATACATATCCTGATGTCGTAGCCAAGTCTCTATATTCTTCAATTTAGTATTCCGTTTTAGAGCGGCGGCTCCGCCATAGGCTCCGGGTTTCTGAGGATCGTAGTAATATTTTCTTAATTGCGAGGCCATTTTTCCCACTTGGGTGTAGGTATCCTACTCTTCTTTTTGCTTCGCCTGAGTCTGTAAGGTGGCGTTGTCTCGACTGTTTGTTCTACTACTTGACTTTTATCCGGTTGAATAAATGTTGGTTTAGTTTTAGCCAGCGTCGGTTGAAGCGGTGTCTCGGCTACTGACGCCGGTAAAGTGCTGACTTCGGGTTTTTGTTCCTTGATATCCACTGTCTCTATAGGCTTATGTCTGTACTGTTCAAGTCTATTCAGATACCACTGCAAAGTCTGTTGATACACGCGGGCTTTTTCACGAGGTGGTAGAACTTTGTTCTCCAGGACATGTTGCATTTGATGATCCAAGTCGCGCAAGTTATCTGTTAATGTGTCGGGTGGTATATAAGGTCTTTCCATCATCCAGGGATCGATCAAGATCATTTTCTTCATTATAAACCCACGACGCCTTTCAACACGTTGAGAATAGGACCTAATAAAGCGCCTATGAGACCACCTTGTTGCAAGATTTGTTTCCTCTTCTTGATAGATAGCTTCTTACGCGCGAGAGCTCTCAGACTGTTCTTGTGTCGCCGCAATCGTCTCTTCTGAGCCGGTGTCAGTGGAACATTACCTTTTAACACATTGTGACAGCACTCGCATATTGATTGGACGAGGTCAGGGGAAGCCGATTTAATTACGGTTTCCACGTCAGCCGGCTTCGCCTCGCGTAGAAATCGCAGCATGGCCCCATGACGTTTTATTCCGTGGGACATTTTATTTAGGTACGTAGACGACTTGCCGCTGATCTGGAAAAATATGACCTCGTAACCGGAGTTGATCCGGTGTTTCTTGTCGAAGGTCAAAAAGCAAATAACCGTGTGTAGCCGATGTCGCGTCCTTAAAACTCTCTTGGACATATGACACGCGGCCTGGATACATCTGTTTGGCCAGGTTGGTAATCTGAGACCCGTCACGTGGGTTCTTAAACACCACTAGGTAATGTGAATTCAAGCTGATGGTTCTTTGCTCTTTATTCTTCCCAAAGATATTCTGGACTATATACACAACGCCGAGGTTGCGATGATGACTACCTTTAGTAAATAGTTTAGTCACCCTATCATCTGTCACGGACATTAGGTCATCTATTACCACTAGACGACGTCTATCCCCTGTCCACTGTTCCATATCCGGCAAGCCTTCGTTAAATTGAATGCCTTTCATAGTCTCATACATGGATTGCCATTCTCCATAGCACCATATAATCTCCTCTGGAATCGGATCGACCATGTCTGATAAATGAGTCAGAAACTTTTGCACAAAGACGGATTTTCCACACCCTGTTAGTCCCGCAATCAAAGCCGTAAAAGGATGTTTCCATCTAGGATTCATGACTAATAATAACCACCTATCCACCTACGACAGGTATTTTATGGGACCCCACCCCGCTCCGTCCACGCCGCCGCCGCCCGCCCCTGGACCGGATGTACTCATCATCCAGTAGTCATCACGACAACCGGAAGTTACCCAAGAAAAATACTCGCCAATTTTTGAAAAATGTGGTCCGAAAAGGATCCGGTTATTGACATTATCAATATGGAGGTACACCTTTCATAGAGTAACAAAATAACGTCATCAGAAGGATCCAGATCCTTATTTAGGAATTAAATACCTCCTACCCTACTACTAATAACATTAGATATGCAGTTGATACAGTCTTGATTGCAGACAATGAACAGGACCTGCAAAATTTAAAAGATGCGGTTGGTGCACACAGTGAACAACTAGGGTTAGAACTGAATATTAAAAAGACACAAATTATGGTCGTCACTTTAAAGAAGGAAATACCACGAGTAAATGGGCATATTCTTAAGCAAGTGAATCGATACAGTTATCTCGGCACAGTCATAACATCTGATGGGAGATGCCTTGAAGAGATTAGAACAAGAATTGCCATTGCGAAGGTAGACTTCTGCAAGATGAAAAACATACTGACCAATAAAAAGATATCAACTGAAACGAGAAAAAGAGTGTTGAAGTGCTACATAGAACCTTTACTTTTGTATGGATGTAAAGCGTTGACAATAAGCACTCAAGCTGAAAAACAGCTGATGGCTGTGGAAATGTGGTTTCTGAGGAAATGTGGTTTCTGACAGAAAAACTAATGAACAAGTCCTTCAAGAAACAAATGAAGATCGTAACCTGATTAGAGTCATTAGACGTAGACAGTCAAAATTTTTTGGGGCATGTTATGAGAAGACATGAAGTTGAGAACTTGGTGACAACTGGCAAGATCGAAGGGAACAGACCAAGGGGCAGACAGAGGAATAAATACCTGGATGGCTTGGCCACGTGGCATGAAACACGGAGCTGATCCACGACTTTGGTGGTCGAGTGAGATGGCAGAACATGACCGTCCACACCTATCGGCATGGCACATGATGGATGGATGGATGTTTTGTCATTTATCCTATTTCCCTATATTGTACGTTCTTTTTCTCTCATTAAAACATGAAATGAAGTTCCTGTTTACATTTTGCTGTTTTCTTTTATATATTTGGAGATTTCCTATTGAAAATATTGTGTACATCACATTACATTTTGTGTATTGTTTTTAAGAGCTAGTAACCGACTCCTAGACAAACCAATTGAACAATAAAATAATACATAACAACAAACCAACTGAACAATCAAATAATAGATAACAACAAACCAACTGAACAATCAAATAATACATAACAACAAACCAACTGAACAATAAAATAATCTATAACAACAAACCAACTGAACAATAAAATAATAGATAACAACAAGCCAATTGAACAATACAAGAGTAGATAACAAGTTTAGTTAAAAGGTATATCTCACAGCATAAGCTGTCAAACTGTCTCTGTTTTAGCACGCAAGCTAATCATGCCCCATTGAAAGGTCGTCATGATTCTGACAGTCAGAGAGAAATACTGAACTGTGGAAGAATAAGCGATCATTGTTTGCTACCAGGCTGACTAAACAACCAACAAGGGTCTCTCCACGCAATCCAGAGAATGGATCGAAGCGAAGGCCAGACTCACAAATGCATTCCTCTGGGCATTATTTGCATATGTCTGGCAATATTGTATTACATATATTTGACCTTTCAGATACAATGGTTGACTATCGACCAGTTAATCAGAACCCACTCCGCTTGTCGGTATGTATGTGCGTGAAAGTGGTTTTTTTGTTTTGTTTTGTTTTTTGTTTCAGGACATAGCTGTCAACATCAGCATCTTTCAGCTGATTGTTGATTTCTTGGCAAGATTACGCTCAGTAGTTTGCCATTGCTTTCTGAGCGACCAGCTCACATACCCCGTAAGTTACCGACGTGGCGAGAACCGCTACCAATTCTCTCGCGCTGAGTTATCCTACGTGGATAAACGGGATTACGGAGAAAGTCGTTTAACCCCTAGGTAATAACCTTACTGGAGGGCAATGTCGATGACAAGCGAGCAAGAGTTATGCAACGATACAAATGAGAAGATAACATCAAGAGATGGACGAACAGCAATCTGCACAATCAATGTGAGAGGCAGACCTTCATTGTTGAGACGGCACCTGATTTATATATGTATACATTATTACAGCGAGAAAGAATTGCACTGTAACCCTTTTGACTTTGTAGTTTTTACCTTTTAGTACTTCTAATGGACGTTTCCCGCTTATCGTTGCTGCTGTTTAGTAAGGATGTGACCTTCAATGAATGAATGCATTCATGGGGTAATATGAAATTAGGGATATATCAGGCGTGTTACATTTGCAATTACTCGCCCAGGAAGAGACATCGATCGTGTCTGTGGGTGTGGGGTCTGGCACAAACATGATCACGAAAATAAACTTTGAATGTTTATAACACGACGCATCGCTGAAACAGGGGAAATAATTGTGTTAATGCTTGTGTGCAGAATTATCTCTCTCTGGGCGATTTTGCTGACATATGCCTGGGTGGAAAGTTTCCATAAGCAAAGTCCATTTAGTTTTGTAGTGTTAGGCTGTTAATGCAACATTGTGCATTTCTTCCCAATCATATGATATAGATACTCTGCCTCTTTTACAGTATTCTAGTGCACACTTGTCCTTCTGGATTGTCATTAACTCTTGACATCTTTTTTTAATATGTAGGGAAGTCAGTAATTTCACGAAGAAGATCTATTATAAATTTAGCATGCTTTGCTACAATCCCTTTTATGTGACTTGGTCTTTGTATCCTTACAGCCTCGAGTTTCCTAACCTCGTGATCATTGTCAAGATCATCAGCCAATTTCAGGGATGTGCACTACTGACGAGCTCAAACGAGGGCGAAACTCGAGTATAGTGCTTCCATATTGACGTGGATAGGCCTTAGGTTCATACCAGAATGCGATCGGCGTTGCCAGTAGTGGGCTGTGCTCAATATTTAAATTTATAAAGAATTCCCTTTTTTTTCATTTTCATGTACTTACCTTCATACATTATGAATGCGGATATAAACATATCAAAAGCACAGATACATAGGTGTACTACGTAGAACAAACCTTAGCCCAGTTATACAAGAGACACCCATCGAGACAATAAACTGCAACAGAACCCAAATACAACACAGACAAAACACAGCTAAACAAAACTACCGACTCATCTCACTACTAAACACGGTCACAGAACACTAGACCTTACATGATAACAGTGATAAACCCAGATAAAGAATGTAGTGTGCACACAGAAACAGTGGACAAGATGGCTTCATCGGTGCTAGCAGGAGAGCGGCTCTTTCAACCATGAACGGGTAGACAGTAGGAAACATTTCAGCAACGACGTCTGCTGGTGCATAGCCAACCACCGGTGTGTGGAGGCGACAGCAGAGGTAAACCACCTAGGAAGAAGCTGGCTTATCACGGTCGAAGGAAAAGTGCTGTGATATGTATGACGATACGAAGTACCGGGTGCACGATGTCCTCCTCCTCTAGGGAGAGGTGGCTTGTGGGAAGGCGTATTTCTGAGGGAAGTGAGAAACACAATTCTTACGTCTTAAAACAGGGTACGAGCTGACGGCAGGAGAAAGACATCGGAAGTGTGGGTGGGCTCGCACATATAGAGTGCCAAGAAGGAAAAGCGCTCAAGCATTCGGTGCAGGGAGACTGCATCTGGCGATCGAAGGCTGCTGTCGTTCTTGCTCCGCGGCGGAGATTTTAATACGATAGCTATCATCATACAAAAACAGTAGAAAAAATGTCTGTCCTCCTTCTTGACTATAAATCAAGAGAACGCGTTTCACGGGATTTTACACAAATGCCTACACCAAACATTAACACACTGCAGCAGAGGGCAATACTGTAGGCAGTAGTGCATATCATGCATATAATCATGACAGCCACGTGTTAGTGACCCATTGGCTTAGTGTCAACATCAGTCTCAACGGATATGTAAGGCAATAATGCTCATTATCACCATTCCTGTCTGTATATGTGCACATAATGGAAACACTACTTAAAGCAATCAGATAACTCGCTAACATTAAATGCACATTCATGAAGGAAACAGGAGGGCGGAGCAAATTGTTTATGCAGATGAGACTGGGTTCTTTCCCACAGCCAACACATCCATACTGCGGTTACTCCACACCTGTATACATTTTAAGTAAAGAAGTGGACCCAAAATCCATATACAAAGATCACAAATTGTGGGTCTGGGGAAATGGGGGTATATCCCTTTCCTCACCCCAGTCCTTGGATCTAACACTTACAGACTCCATGAAGATACACGGCACCGTGTGCCCTCGTTATCCCCACACAAACATGGCATTAAATGACACAGGAAATTATAGACATCCTACACAGGTAGAAGCATAAATGTCACGAGTTTCATCGTACTCAAGATAATATACTTAACGACAGTGCTATAGCCTTTAAACACAGACAATAACTGACATAAACAAACACATTAGACATTTCATTTCGGCAACATAAAGCACAGCATACAACATAAAACACTAATACATGACAGGAAACAAGAAGGAATCGCACTACATGATCATACACATAAATACAAACAATAAGAATGAGCTATGTAGAACACATTGTCAACAGCCCATTATCAACAGCCATTAGCATTACACGACACAGCAGCAAAAATACAGAGTCATAGGAATATAGGCAACAAGAAACAACATCATTAAGACAAACTACCGCACTTCTACAGAACATGTTCATACACACACTATACACAAATAAAGGCAAGAAAAAACGACTGTACATATACTTTTTTTTTTTTCAACGAATAAAAAAATTTTAGTCCTGCATTTCTGCATGTCAGTCCATGAAGGTTACTTCTCTCTACTCTTGAATGTACCAACAGACCTGCTTTAAACGCTGGACCTGTGTTTTCAGCTTATCTTTATTTGAGTGAAACACGACTTACAGAAGAATGCCAAATCTGTGAAGTAGGTGCCGGCTACACATTTTTCTGGAGTGGAAGGAAAAGCGAGGAAAGACGCCAATCCGGTGTGGGATTTGCCATTAAGTCGGCCCTGGTCGGCAAACTTGCTGGATTTCCAAAAGCTATAAACGACAGTCTCATGACCAATAAATTGCCCCTACTGAATGGAAGGAAGCATGCAACCATTGTGACCAATGAAGATGATGTCAATAACAAGTTCTATGAGGACCTGCACATTGTATCCAAAGGAGACAAACTTATACTCCTTACGGATTTCAATGCCAGAGTAGGCACGGACACCACCTCTTGGAGTGGCATTATTGGAAAGCACGGAGTCGGAAACTGTAACAGCAATGCACTCCTCCTTCTTCAGACATGTGCTGAAAACGATCTCCTGATTACCAACACAATTGTCCGTCTCCCCATGAGAAACAGGACATTGTGGATGCACCCTCGATCGAAACACTGGCACCTCATTGACTTTGTCATCGTCTGGAGGAGTGACAGACAAGACGTTGTGGGTGACAAAATCCGTGTGTGGTGCCGAATGTTGGACAGACTATCGTCTCATTATCTCGAAAATAAACATTCACATCAAACCACCACGGCGTCCTCTAGGGGTTAAAATGCAAATACAACTAAATGTCACCCGCCTAAACAGCAAGAAAATGCAGCTGTCGTTTGAAAATATGCTGGAAGACCGCCTCAAGTCCAATGCTGCAGCTAAACAGGATACAGAAACAGAGTGGAGAGCCCTAAAGGACATAATTTATATCACTGCTATGGAAATCCTGAGTCCAACCCCCCGAAATCATAAAGACTGGTTTGATGAAAATTCCGAAGACATCAACCAATTGCTGGCCGAGAAACATCTTCTCCTCAAGGCACATTTGAATGACCCGAAGTCAACATCAAAAACAGATGCCTTCAAGAACATTCATAGAGTAGTGCATCAGAAACTTCGGCACATGCGGGACTCCTGGCTGAGCAACAAAGCTGAAATTCAAAGCTTTTCTGACAGACATGATATGAAAAACTTCTACGACTCACTGAAAGCGGTCTATGGTCCTAATCACCAGGCACAGCTCCCCTCCTCAGTGCAGATGGGGGAACATTGGTCACCGATAAGAAAGACATCCTTCAGCGATGGGCAGAACATTTCAGCAACATCTTAAATGCAGCTTCCTTCTTCGATGATGAAACCATCAACTGCCTTCCTCAAGTTCCCATCAATGATACACTTGATGACTTGCCAACCATAGTGGAAGTAAACAACGCCATCCAGCAATTCTCCAGAGGCAAGGCATCTGATCCGGACTCCATCCCGGCAGAGATATACAAGGCAGGTGGACCGGTCCTAACAGAGCAGCTTCACCAAGTCTTTACAAACATATGGGTGAACGAGACCATGCCACAAGATTTCAAGTACGCGTCAATAGTCCACCTTTACAAACGTAAAGGAAACCGCCAATCCTGTGACAACCACCGAGGCATCTCCTTGCTTTCAATTGCAGGGAAGATACTCGCCAGGAATTCTTCTCAATCGTCTCACGGCCCATCTCGATCAAGGTCTTTTTCCCGAGAGCCAGTGTGGCTTCAGAAAAGAACGTGGAACTGTTGACAAGATTTTCGCTGCAAGGCAGCTGCAAGAGAAATGTCAGGAACAGAACTGCGAAATGTTTTCCACTTTCATTGACCTTACCAAGGATTTTGATACAGTCAGCAGATAAGGAATGTGGAAGATTATGGCAAAATATGGCTGTCCACGAAAGTTTGTCCAAATAGTGCGGCTATTTCATGATGGCATGCAGGCAAGAGTACAGGAAAATGGTGAACTGTCTGAGCCCTTTCCTGTCACCAATGGAGTGAAACAAGGATGTGTCCTGGCACCAACATTGTTCAGCCTCATGTTTTCAGCCATGTTGACGAATGCCTTCGAGAACAACGACATTGGAATAGACATCAACTACCGCATGGATGGAAAGTTATTCAATCTCAGAAGGCTGAAAGCTAAAACCAAATTTGACAGCGACACCGTCAGAGAGCTCCTGTTTAAGGCATTGGAATAGACATCAACTACCGCATGGATGGAAAGTTATTCAATCTCAGAAGGCTGAAAGCTAAAACCAAAATTGACAGCGACACCGTCAGAGAGCTCCTGTTTGCTGATGATTGCGCTCTGTACGCCAACTCACAGGCGGACATGCAACATAAAGTTTCAGCTTTCTCATATGCCTGTGCCAACTTTGGACTCAATATCAATTTGGAGAAGACTGTAGTTATGTACCAGCCAGCTCCAGGGAATAATCACACTGTGCCGAATATCAAAGTGAATGGTCATAGTCTAAGTGTTGTAGACAAATTCACCTATCTTGGCAGCACTGTGTCACAAGCTGCCACAATAGATGATGAAGTGAATGCAAGAATCTCCAAGGCCAGCGCTGCCTTTGGCAGACTGTACAAGAATGTATGGCCTAGAGAGACGACATTGGAAGATAAACTCTATAGACCACTGAGTGAACTAAAAAATACAGTTAAATTCATGCAAGAGACAACATTGCAGCAATAGACATATTTAAAGCAAACGAAAGAATTACTACTACTACTACTACTACTACTACTACTACTACTACTACTACTACTACTACTACTACTACTACTACTACTACTACTACTACTACTACTACTACTACTACTACTACTTAATCATCTAGACATTGATTATTGTAAAATGCTTTTACCAATGCATTCTATTGGTTATTTTCGACTGTTACCGTTTAATAGTAGCACAACGTGAGATCTCAGGATGAAACGATGTGTGAGAGATGGGAGACAAGAAAGGTGGGGGAGGGGGCGTTAGACGGACATGGTTGTTCAATTCTCACAATTTACACATAAAGTTCCTCTCTCTCTCTCTCTCTCTCTCTTTCTCTCTCTCTCTCTCTCTCTCTCTCTCTCTCTCTCTCTCTCTCTCTCTCTCTCTCTCTCTCTCGTTCTCTCTCTAACTCACACTCTCTCTCCTTCTCTCATATGACAAGATGTATAAAACACGTTAACTCCATTTCAGTGCATAGAATGCGGAATACAAATTCATGAGTCAAATGGGAGGGAATTCTGAATATGCATTTGCCACAGCAACTAACATGCCCGGGGTGATGACAATTGATCCCATCTTGTGAGCTGTGAGCATCCCACCAGAGATTATACAATCAAGGCCAGATTTTTGCCAGATTTCTGAGGCATGCCTCTCCTGTCGTTTGAGCTCATTCCGTACTAAAAACAACTATGATTAAAGCATTTGTGTCATTGCTGGAGTTTCAAGAACGGTGCTAGAAAGAGTTGTGATGTAAAGAAAGCTTGTCACAACGCAATAACCACATAGTGTATACGTTAAGATAGTTTATTCTCATTCCGTAGTATTGAACTCATCATACTGACTATAACCAAAGAGCTGGGGTTTGAACAAACAAGAAGAAACACTCTTCTGACTCAGCCTATACCATAAATGGTCACTGGTTTATCATCATCATCATCATCATCATCATCATCATACCATGGCCATAAGCGTGGACGGTCATGGTTCGACATTTCATGCGATCTTCAATCAGGTTTGTCTTCTTGTCCCGATTATACCATCCGGGTATGTATATCTTTGTCTACCTCTTGCTCTTTTCCCAACATGTTTGTCGGTTTTCACTATGTTTTCATGTTGTAATGGTCACGGAAATAACTACATCACACGGGCATAAAATGAACAGTTACATTACACTGGTATGAAATAAACAACCACGTCAATAAGACATACAAGAAAAATCTATATTACACATACATGCAAGAAACAGTTACATCACACATTGTATGAAACGGTTACATCACACAGGCATGTAGGAAATAACCATGTCGCAGACACCCAAGAAACAACTGCATAACACAGACATGAAAAAAACTACATTACACAGACATGCAAGAAACAACTACACCACATATACATGTAAGTAACAATTATATAAAACAGACATGTAAGTAACAACTACATCACACAGACATGTAAGTAACAACTATATCACACAGACATGTAAGTAACAACTATATCACACAGACATTCATGGAACAACAACATCACACTGACATATAAGTAACAACTAGAGCACACAGACATGTAAGAAACAATGAATGAATCACCCAAAATAAACGAGAAGTAGATTGTGAGCTTTACTAAAACACGACTACAAGAGACAAATTGGACGTTGCGGCCAAAGCCTTCGTCAGCACAGGACAAACAAACACAAACCAACACAAAACTACATGAAACACACTATGACAATATTAAACTATTAAACTAATTAAAATTAAATGTACTCATCTGAATTCTGTGTCCTGGCTTGGAAAGTCTGACACGCGTAGGGCGCCAGTGGATCAATAGACCGGATGTATGGTACACGGGTCAAAGGTCAAGCGGGAGGGGAGTGGGGTGGAGACGCGCCCATGTGTGCGGAAAAGTGAAATTTGAGACCGGCGAAGATGTTACAGACGCAGATGACAATTAGCAATTATCGTTAAGCGCTCGAAACACCGCTGCGGAAACCTATATAGTGTTAGTATACACAGAGGGGCATGGGTGGCGGTCGTTCAGAAAAGGATGGCAAAACACCGAACGTAAATCCGCCAAGAGAGTTGACTAGTGTCATACAAAGGATCTGCACGTACCCAGATGGTGGAGTGTAAGCTAGGGGTGGGAGGGGTGGGGTGGGGAGTTAAATGAAGCTGTGTTGGACATTAAGGCCGTGAGGGGAGAGTGTGTCCAACTGGAAGATGAGACGGTGTTCCAATGTCTTCCGATCCCGTTCGTGGGATGCGCATGATTTGATGGCCGTGACTTGTATGTCGGCTACGCCACGGTGGTCAGGACTGTTGAAATGCATGGATACTGGTTTCTGGGCGCCGCTGGTGATGTCAGAAAGGTGTTGTCGAAATCTGTCCCCAAGACGTAATCCTGTCTCACCGACATATCTCATGTCGCAACGTGTGCAGGTAATCGCATAGATGACGTTGCGACTGATTCATGAGAAACCCTCACGGATGTGGAAGGTCGTCTTAGGGAATGTCAGACTCTGGGTTTGAAGTACGTATGGACAGGTCTTGCAAACCGATCGAAGACACGCCACCGTGCCAGGAAGAGACTGGTGAGGTTGGGGTAGCCTGCTATGGACCAGCACATCTCTGAGGTTACGATCCCGCTTATATATCACCAGAGGAGCCCCCGAGAAGACATCACGAGTGGTCGAGTCCGCCCGGAGAATGGATAGATGTTTAAAAAGGATATTCTTGGCAGCAATATTGTGGGGATGATAAGTGAGAGGACAGGTCTATTGTTTCGTGGTTTTGGCCTGGAGGAGAGAGCCTCAGTGCGACTGATAGACTGGCAGCGGTGAAGAGCTGTAGATAGAACATTCTCAGGATAGCCACGAAGGCGAAAGAAATCAAGCATCTCGTGGGCTTTTTGATGGAAGTCGTTGTTATCCTGACAAAGTCGTCGGAGACGTAACAGTTGGAGAAAGGAATAGAACGTTTGCACGAGGGAGGGTGGGAGGAGGTATAGAGAAGGAATGAGTGCGAGTCAGTTGGTTTATAATAAACCGTCGTGCATAGACCAGCGGAACCTAAAGAGACTGTGAGGTCTAAGAAGTTGACTGCCGACGAAGAAATGGTGGAGGTAAGTTTGATGCTGGGATGGAAGTCTGAAAAAAAGGCAATGAAGTTCTGTAGGTCAGGCAAGGGCATTTCCGAGACACCAAAGCAGTCGTCAATGTACCTCCTGTAGAGCTCCGGGAGCCTAACGGTGTATTGACTCCATACCTGGTGCTCCAGATAGCCCATGAAGAGGCAGGCGTAACTAGGACCCATCTTAGTACCCATGGCCACACCGCTGATCTGGTCGAAGTAGTCCCCATTGAACTCAAACGAGTTGAGGTTGAGGACTAACTCCGCAAGACGCAGTAATGGTCCAGTGGCTATTGAGGGATTAAGCCTTTTCTCCAAGAAAAATTCTAAGGCTTTAAGGCCGTCAGAGTGAGGAATGGATGTGTAGAGTGAAGTCACATCTAAAGTGAAGATGTGATACTGCGAAGGGTTAGTGAAACTGATGGAATCGAAGATGGAGATAGCGTGGTTGGTGTCTTTGATATACGAAGGGAGGCTGGCAACCAACGGCTGAAACATGCTGTCTAGAAACTCTGAAATCCGTTCTGTAGGGCAAGAGCAGGCCGAGACGATAGGTCTGCCTGGGTTACCTGGTTTGTGTGTCTTGGGCAGCATATTAAAGGCGGGTTTGCCCAAGCAGCTATCGTGGATGATCAGCGAGGTGGCGGAGCTGGGCAAAAGACCTTGCTGGATAATGGCGTTAGTCACGCTTTTGACCTGGGTGTTGTTGCTGACTGTCCCATCTCGTATCCTTGGTCTGTAGAAGGTGGCATCCCCAAGTTGCTTGTTGCCTTCCTGTATATATAAGTCTTTCCTCCAAACCACTAGCGCCCCTCCCTTATCGGCAGGTTTGATAACTATGTCATCACGACGTTTCAACTGTGTAAGTGCCCGTTGTTCATCCGCGGTGAGGTTGGAATATCGTAGTGGCTTAAATTTGAGTTTTTGGATGTCGTAAAGTGTTTTGTCGATGTATAAATCAAGGGCCTTAGATGCCCCTGGATTGGGAACCCAAGTAGACCTGCGTTTGGAGAGGTGAGAGAAATGGTCGGTAGGATCCGAAGAGTTATCGCTAACTACATCACACATACAAGCAAAGAACAGCTACATCACACAGACATGCAAGGAACAACTACATAACCCAGACATGCAAGGAACAAATATATCACACAGACATGCATGGACCAACTACATAACACAGACACGTAAAGAACAACGACGTCACACAAACATGCAAGGGAAAACATCACAAACCACGCCGTTATATATGTCGCTATCTCATGCAATTTTGTCCATGTCGTTCCCATATTATTCATCTCTTTTTTTGTTTCTAAGTCTCCTCTGTCTGTGTTTTAGGTCTCCCTATAGGTTGCCCCCTATTTCTCTTGCCCTGTTGGTTTCAGACAAAGGACTGTTTGGATATGCTATTCTCGGTGCCAGTGTCTTTACCTCACCTCTTCATTCGCTGGGACAGGTTTAGTTATATCCATCAGCTCTACTTTGCTGGTTCTTTCATACTATTATTGTCCATACATTCAGCGCAATCACTAATTAATGAATGTGTGTAGTTTATTATTTTAGTCATTCTCCGTGTTTATGATCATACAGTATTACTGAAGTAACATTTGTGGATAAATATTGTACGTTTGGTGGTGAGTATAATTTCTTTCGACTTCCACATATTTTATAGTGTTATGAACACCTCTTCCGCGTTTTGTATTCTCCACCCCATCTTTGTCTACATTGCTACCCATACAGGTGTATGATTCCACCCCCTGAAGTAGCGTTTCACCATGTGAAGTAGGGTTGTTATTAGCTTGGTTTATTGTCATTAGCTGTCTTTCCGCTATGAATTGTTCTGCCCAATTGCTGTGACATCCTATTTAAAGCGGTTATCTTGTGTCCGGTTTAGTGTTGACCCATAGCACTCTATCCAGGGATAGAGTCATATTTTCATACATTACTATGCCTGACTTCCCAGGATAGAGTAATATATTTAAATACATTACTATGCCTGAGTTCCAGGGATCGTCATCATCGTTAAGTACCCTGCCAGCTGACGTAGGTGTTTATGTCTCTCCTCAGATCTCGGTCTTTGGTGTTCTGGATCAACCCTGCTATGATATTCCTCTAAGCCACTGTCTGAATCCATCCAGCATCATCTCTCATGGTCTGCCTCTCATCCCATTGATCTTTCCAGTTGTCGCAATGTTCACTAAAGCTTCTCTTTTCAGCATATGACCAAAGAAAGCTTCTTTTTTATATCTTTCTTATTGATGTATATAATTTTCTAGTTTCATTAGTCATTTTCAGGCAATCGTTGTTAGTTACTCAAGCAGTCCTAGGAATTCGCAACATTCGTCTCAGAAATTCCAGGGATAGAGTAATACATATACACACATAACTATGCCTGACTACCAGTGTTAGAGTAATATTTACAAACATTACTATGCCTGACTACCAGGGATAGAGTAATATTTACACACATTAACATGCCTGACATCCAGTGATAGAGTAATATTTACACACATTACCATATCTGATAACCAGGGTGTGGTATATTATTTCGCAAGCCGGCAACTACGCTTTGAATATTCTCCGCAATATCCATTCAATAGTATCTCGCAACAGCGATGGTTTGTTCCACACTTCTACAATCCAAGATTTACAAAAACTCATTTACGACACGCGAACGAACAGCAACATTTGGATTGGCTGTGACGTCACAACCGGAGCAGAACTAAAATAAATTGGCCTGCCGGCAATGAAACTGTTTGTTTACCAGCCCAACTCGTTGCCACCAGAAGAAAGGCCGACTGTGAATGCTGAGAAGGTAACTTCGAAAATCTCTGTGAACACGTTAGAAAATAAAGTCTAGAGAGAATAGAAAGACCAACAAAACCAGCAGCCAGTTTATTTAAAAACTCAACCAAATCGAGGACCGGACATCTTGGTGTGGACAGGAGTTGTGAAACCATTCGATTAGAATGAAGGTAAAACCATTTTGTAAAACATGTTTTAGATTAGTTTAGTCTGTGAACCTTTTTTTCAGAAGAAAAGGTGGTGAGTCAATGTGTGTAAACCATGTGGTTAGTTCTTAAGAAATTAATTTAGTAGAAATTAAATATTAAATTCAGTTACCATAGTCTATGGATAAACTGTACATGAGGAACCACGGTGAGTTTTATTTTTCTCCCAGTTATACAACTTAATTAATGTGTAAACATTAGACTTAGATTTTACATTATATTTCTTAGAAGTTAAACTCTATCAGCAGTGATTTAGAGTTGGTGAGTAACTTAAGATGTAAGAAACTAAGAATGCTTAGTTCACTAAGAAGAAAACTATTTTTAATGTGCAAACGCTGGTAAGACAAATTAGTGTAATGTGTAATAAGTCTAGTAGTTTTTTTTATTCCATGAGCACATGGGAACCAAATAGATTTCTATATGTAACATCATGTTGGGTGTTGGGTGGGAGCACTCATATGGTGAGGCAAATGTATTTTCATTGTTGTTAAACATGTGGAATTAATATTTGTGTCACATAATAATGCTTAATCAACCGCCATGCAAGAATGGTTAGGATTCATAATAAATGAATGTGGAGTGAGTATATCACATAAACCTATGAAAGCGTTTGGGGATCCATGTGTAAGTTCATTATTGCTACACATGAGGAATAATACTTTGTGAATCTCATAAGTATGCCTAATGATCACATGCATAAGTCTATGTCATTGAAGAGAGCATGCCTGTGGTGAGTCATGTGATTTCATTATTGTTACACAGATGTGAATGTATCATTTGTAACAACACATTAGTATGCT
This sequence comes from Cepaea hortensis, assembly GCA_963921405.1. Taxonomy (NCBI): domain Eukaryota; kingdom Metazoa; phylum Mollusca; class Gastropoda; order Stylommatophora; family Helicidae; genus Cepaea; species Cepaea hortensis. The sequence continues at coordinate 86,285,774 of OY992878.1, forward strand.
TAATTATCATCCAGGAAAATATTATAATTTTTGAGAATGATGGTGGAAGGATTGAAATTCCATTGTACTGTCATTGTTGTTGAACTAATGAATTTATCATGTGTTCAGCACATACATATGCTTAATTGTCATCCACACAGATATGATTGTGTCTGAGGAATGATTGAGGTTTCATTGTGATGTCAATGGTGTTAACATTTATAGTTATCATTGGGAGATCACGTAAGTATAATTACTTAACTTACATGCAAGTATGAGAATTATGCCTGATAAATGAGTGAAATGATCATCCATGCACATATGAATATATGTCAAATGAATGTGTGAATGAAGTGACATGCTAAGTAGGAGGGAGTATAAGCTATCAGTCAATCTCATGATAGAAGGCAACTATGATGTATAATGTCCTGTCTATCTCAAGAGAACGCCGGCTCTCTGGTCGAAGGGTTAGCAGCTTTCTTCCTAACACCGAATACTCTCGTGGTTGTCGTGAGCGCGCGAGAATTGGAAGCGGTTCGAGTCGTGCCAGTGACTTATGAGAGTATGGAACCGGTCGCTCAGAAAGTCGTGGCGTGCTGATGAACGTAATCTAGCCTAGGAATCAACATACAGCTGAAAGATGATGATGTTGACCGCAATGTCCTGAAACAGGATGGAAACGCGGGGAAAAAATCACAAGAGAACATGTTCGGCATAGCCCATACACTAAGTAATCATTTAGTGCACTCCGACGCATGACAACACTTTGTATTACATATCACTTATGGTACCATCATCTCGGTTTGTGCCCTAAGCACGACACAACCCATATCACATATCACGCATACTACAAACATCTGGCTTTGTATCTGAAGCAAGACACCACTTTGTATTTCATGTCACTCCTATTACAACATATGGTCTAGTGTCCTGACGATTGTAAGGATAATGAGGATGATGAATGTAATAACACTGATGATGAGGATAATTGTAATGAAGATGATAATAATGTGATGATGATGATGATGATGATGATGATGATGATGATGATGATGATGATGATGATGATGATGGTGGTGGTGGTGGTGGTGGTGGTGGTGGTGGTGGTGGTGGTGGTGGTGGTGGTGGTGGTGGTGATGGTGATGATGATGATGGTGGTGGTGGTGGTGGTGATGGTGATGATGATGGTGATGGTGATGATGGTGGTGGTGGTGGTGGTGGTGGTGATGATGATGATGATGATGATGGTGGTGGTGGTGGTGGTGGTGGTGGTGGTGGTGGTGGTGGTGGTGATGGTGATGATGATGATGATGATGGTGGTGGTGGTGGTGGTGATGGTGATGGTGAATGAATGAATGAAGTAGAAGCATATTACAGACATGGTGAAGAGGAGAGAATATACTCACCTTGAAACTTTTGATTAGAAAAGAATTCATCTTAATACTATACAAGAATTGATATCATGATGTACTTATATTGTTTATAAGCAAATACTCATTACAATGGGAAATGATTTTAACACCCTTAATGTATGAGGCCCTTTTTCTTTCATAGAAGAAGACGTAGAGAAAATAACTAGGTACAGACAATGATGGGAAACATAGTTGTCAATTCCAAATCAATCAAGGTATTACTCAACCTGGAAACCATGATGACAGGCATAGGTGAAGATGAAACTGCACATCTGCTAGTCTAAACCTTAAACACCTGATAATGGAAGATTGAATGGAGAACAACCAATTACATTGTAGATAACTATTTGTGAACCATGCATTCGGTACAAATGGCGACGACATGACGCGTTTATTCTTCGGAGACGCTGTTTAGTGTTTTACGCTGTTTAGTGTTTTACGCTTTTTAGTGTTTTCCTGTGGATTATGTGGTGTCATTTCGTATTCGTTTATTGGAAGTGCTCGAAGGAAGCCACGGAAGGCAGGTGGTGGGTGGAACTTTGAGGGCAGCCGACAGATATTTGTTGGTTATGGTCTCAAGTTTTGCGACGGCAGATAGAGGGTCTCTTTCGAGAGACAATGGTTGCGGTCATCTGGCCAGTATGGTAACTGCCATAGAGGAAAGCAACGGCAAACTACCTCTTTAAAAGTGCCTAGTACATTATGATTCGCCTAAAGACTGATCATAGCAAGACAAGAACAGAGACATTAAAATTAGTAACATAGAATGTTAGGACGTTAAACGACGACGACAAATTAGAGAACATATAACAAGAACTGGAAAGAGAAAAAATTAATAGTTTAGGGATGTGTGAAACGAGATGGATAGAAGCAGGCATCAAGATAGATGAAGAATTTAAGATTATTTATTCTGGAGGTGAAGATCGACAAAGGAGAGTGGCAATTATTTTGGACCGGAAAACATCAAAATCTGTTCAAGGATATTGGGCCGTGTCGGACAGAGTTATACTAGTTAAATTAAGTGGCAGACCTTTTAACATAAATGTTATTCAAGTATATGCCCCACCAGGAGTATCCAGTGAAGACAGTGTAGAGGAATTTTATAATGACATAGAGTCTGCCTTAAAGAAATGTAAAAATTCAGAAATAAACATCATAATAGGGGATTTCAATGCAAAAGTAGAAAATCAAGGTGATGGATACGCAGTAGAAAACTATGGTTTAGGAGAAGAAATGAAAGAGGATACAGACTCGTAGAGTGGGCAAAAGAATAGGAAATGATTGTAAGAAACGCCTGGTTTAAGCAACACCCTAGAAAAGTGGTTCTCAACAGGGGGGGGAATTCCCCCCCCCCCCAGGGGGAATTTTAGGGTTTCCAGGGGGGACTAAGATTATTTCAAGATCGGGTTAATGCAAGAACCGATTACTTGATATTCTTTTTCCTTCATACTTTACTGTTCTGTGCGTCTCATCCTTCTAAAATTCATTTTATAAAGTAAGTAGACCCACAAATCACGTTTTATGTGGACGTCTAGACTTGTTTTAGTATGTGCTATTAAATTTAGCTTCCATTATTACGTATACTGTGAAGGGGCGGGGCCGAATTTTTAGGTAGAAAATACGAAAAGGGGGAGGGGGGATGACGTTCTGAAAATATGATGAAGGGGCCACGGGCCAAATTTATAGGTAGGAAATACGAAAGGGGAGATTGACATTCTGAAATATGGTGAATGGGGGAACGGGCCAAAAAAGGTTAAGAACCACTGCCCTAGAAGATTATGGACATGGAGGAGTCCTGATAACAGGATTAGAAACCAGATTGACTGTATTCTGATTAGCAGAAGATTTAGAAACGCGTTAACAATAGCAAAAACAGTTCCCAGTGCTGATTGTTATAGTGACCACAGATTACTTACAGGAACATTGAGGATAACGTTGAAGAAAGTCAACTATATAACAGGAAAATATGATTTGTGTACATTGAGTAAAGACAAGGAAATACAAAACAAATTCAACATAGAAGTACAGAACAGATTTGATATATTGTCTGATCTAGAGATCCTATTCCAGGATGTGGATGATCAATGGGAAATGTTGAAGAATTCAATCAGTTTGGCTGCAGAATCAACTATTCCAAAATTAAAGAAGGTGGGTCGTAAGAAATGGATGACCGAAGAAATTTTACACCTAATGGAAACAAGAAGACTCAACAAAAATAATTATGTCAAATATGAAGAAATCAACAGACAAGTCAGAATATTACGTAAGGAGGCAAAAGAAGCATGGCTTGAGGAAAAGTGCTTAGAAATTGAAAAACAACACAACAGTAAAAATACCTTATTAGTGCACAAAAGAATTCAGGAACTTACTAATAAAAGAACAAGTACATCAACAGGCTGTCTAAAAACTAAAGATGACAAAATCATAATAGAAAAAGATCAGAATATACATGTATGGACAATTGTGTGAAAAACCTTTATGAGGATAACAGAGAGGAACAGTATGATATTAGATTTAATAATGAAGGGCCGCCAATTTTGAAGATGGAGGTTCGAAATATTCTTAAGCATATGAAAGCTGGCAAGGCCCCTGGTGCAGATAACATCACAACAGAAATGATTAAAGCCTTAGAAGAATATGGACTAGAGCAAGTCACCAGACTGCTGAACACATTATATGATACTGGAGATATACCTTCAGAATTATGTAACTCTGTATTTATTGCAATCCCAAAGAAATCAGGAGCCTTAGAATGTGATAAACATAGAACAATTAGTATAATGAGTCACATCACAAAGAATTTGCTACGAATTATCATGCAAAGAGTGAGGAAGAAATTACAACCTGAAATAGGGGAAGAACAATGTGGGTTTGTAGAAGGAAAAGATACAGTAAATGCTGTGTATATGCTGCGAACAGTTATTGAACTTGCTATAAACAAGAATATACATCTTTGCTTTATTGACTACACAAAAGATTTTGATAGAGTTAGACATGTCAACATGGTGGATATACTTGCAGATCTACAAATTGATGGGAAAGACATTAGGCTGCCATAAGGATTGATAATGAAAAATAAAAATGTTTGCATATCCTTTACAGGACATTGCTGTCAACATCAGAATATTTCAGCTGATTGTTGATTTCTTGGCAAGATTACGCTCAGTAGTTTGCCATTGCTTTCTGAGCGGCCGGCTCACATACCCCGTAAGTTACCGACGCGATTCGAACCACTACTGATTCTCAACGTCGTCACGTTACCTACGAGAGTATACGAGATTGCGGAGAAAAGTCGCTAACCTCTAGGCCAGGAAGCCGGCAATTGAAAATGAAGTGAGACAATATCAGCGTATTAAGAGAGGTGTTAGGCAGGGATGTGTAATGTCTCCAGATCTTTTTACCCGTACAGTGAACATATTTTCAGAAATGTAGTATAACAGAGCACAATCTCTGTTAGTAGTTTAGGAGATAGATGGTGTGCAATAGAAAAGGGTTTGGGTAATTCAAGTATGATGAGGCTTATACCGGCTCAAATGTTGTGTTGCTGTGGAGAGGATTAAAGTGGAAAACGGTGGAGAATCACTGCAAGTGATGTGTGATGTCGAGAACTGATGTAGTATTGTCTTGTATTGCATAGGTTGTCTTGGGGTATAAAGCAGTCATAGAATATTGATGACGATTGGATAGTGCGGATGTTATAGCCTGAAAATAGCGCGAAGAAGTAGATCATTATTATGAAGTGATGGGGAGGTTAAGATAAAGTGAGTGAGTAGTTGACTGTCGGAGTGGTTTGGGAATTAAGTAGGACGGAGAGTAGTGGGATTACGATGATTGAAATAAGAAAGCAGTCGAATTGTGAAAGTCATGTTGAGTATTGAAGCAATTCGTCTGGTTATGGGTTGTCCATGCGTGAGTATAAGTGTAGACAAACATGTGTTCGTCGCGCTGAGTGAAGCAGGAGTGAGGTTCTGAGACGCCGTCTAAGTGGAGTGCATGGATAGAACGATGTCAGGTGATTAGTAGTAGTAGCGCATGCATGTACGAGGCGTTTGGTATATCTTGTGTCACTGTGTGTGGAAGTGATCGACACGCTTAGGCTGCGGTGAGTAACTGGTAGAATGTTGAATTCGTGTCTAATTTGTTTTCTTAGAAGTAATAGTATAGGCACGTCAGGGTGTCGTGATACGAGAATAATGATGAGATGAGAACGAGGTTGTTTGTATACAATGCTCAGTGCATATGAGAAGCATAAAGTAAGACTGCCGTGCGAATATGTGAAGAGTTGCTGAATAGTGACGCTGATAAAGCATACTGGTGATTTCGTGGAGGATAGAGTAACTGAGTATGCGAAAATTGGGAGGTGGAAAGTAGATGATTGGAAATTTGCGATGTCTGTTGTTTAGAATGTGTGATGTTAGACAGAATTAATGAAAATTCTATGACAGGGTGACAGAAAGAGAGTTAACGTTTTGAATGACATTTCATAAAACAGATTTAGTATTGTTGACAGAGACATGTCGAAGCAAGAATGCCTGATACAGAGAAATGAGAGAAGATGGTTTGCCCAGTCGGAGTGAGGTTTGTCGTTAGTCATGTGTGGTGTTGCTTACTGTTTCTGAAAAAGTCCCGATAAATAGAAGTAACCTTGAGTAGTACTGAAAGATGAGTGATGTAAGCAAGAGAAGGAGAGAATGTGATTAGCCAAATGAACATCAGAGTATTATAAATAGAGCACTATAGAATGTGTTCCGAAAAATGTGACTGGTTTGACTATCATCGTGGTGTGAGAACGCTAGGAGAGAGTTGAGGATAGTTTAGAGTTGTTGTGGTGAGATGTTGGAAAGTACTGATGCAGGAGAATGAAATGTTAGTTGCGTCGGGTAGACGAGAGACTCAAAAGTAGAATTAGTTGTTGGTACAGTAGATAGATGTATTGGTGAAGTCTATAGTAAATAGACATTCGTTGGTGGTTGTAGCATTGTGGAGACACCGTGGTAAACGGGATGAATGTTGGTACAAATCAAATTCAAGGGAAACAACTAGATTAGGAAATGGCTGTGCTGAGTTGCAGTTTCCCTTACTGAGTAGATGAATTGTGGTGTGCTGAAATAGCCACACTAGTTGGAAAATAGAGCAATTTTTTGCTGTAGTTTACAGTAATTGTTTGGTTAGTATGTCAAGTGCAGTAGTGTCGCAATAGGATAGTTTTGTGAAAGATGGAATGTTGGGAAGGGAAATAATCAATGCTTGACTTCCAGAAAAAGTACGGTCATTTGTTGATTAATGACTTTTGCTTGAGGGGAACAGATATTGTTCTGCGTTATGATGAGAATATGGTCTGTAGGTAACAGATATATATATTTTGGGGTTAATGCCTAGCATTGAGTTGTTTTTTTCTCTGTTATAAGAATAACGGAATAGGCATGACTTGTGTTCCTGGCACTGAATAGATATGTATAAGAGACCAATGTTGTTTGGTTACTTTAAGTAGTTAATTCTATGTGAATTTTATTATTTCACTATGTATAATTATTTTGAAAAATGTTGGGGATAACTCTTCTCTTTAGCGAGAAGACAGTTGGTTTTAATTGAATTTGATCTTTCAATGCATCATATATGGTATGTTATATTATTTTTTGATTGACTTAGTTTTGTAAAATGATTGCCATTTGATTTTAGAATAGGATTGTTGTGTTTTCAGTCTTTTACGTACAAACTACTGGTCCGTAAAAGAGACCAGTAGTGTTAGATAACACTAGATAAGTTTTTTTTTAAATTTAAATTGATGCTTGTTTTATTTTGTTGGGGATAAACAGTTGAAAACCAGGGAGGGGTGATATTGTTCTATTTTGATTTGTCTTGACTCCAGTTATTCACGAATTGTGAGTTTAATTAGCTTACTTTGGTTAAATATTAGCATATTACTTTGTTTATTAATTTTTATTAGCAAAGTTATAATGATGTTACTTATTGAGTTGCCCTGATTGCGTTTAAATTAGTTCAGTTGTGGGGAGATAGAAAATTAAACAGGTCCATATTATAAAGAGAGACATATCACCTTATTAGTAGTAGGTTTACCATGGAGTAAGCACCATGTGTTTGCTGGTTTTTAGAAGAAGTAGATGTGAGTAACGCTTATAATAAGTGCTGCGCCAGACAGCGTGAAGACAAATAGTAAAACATGAATTGAATGCCATGTTTTAGTCCTGTAGATATCAATACAAGAGTTGGGGGATTAAACCAGTGGAAGGTCTATAAAGGGAAGTAAGGATGTTCGTGATAAATGAACATTGGAGTGCTGTGGTCACAGCGAACATAGATTAAATGCCATGAAGTTTTGCGGGGAAAAAAGGGGGGGGGGTCCGTGATATATGGACTGATAAAGAATAAAGTTGATTGCAAGCAGTGATGGATTAGAAGGTCACAGACATGAGTTCAGTGGCGGTATTTTGTTGCTGTTGATAACGGCATAAATTGACAAGTAGGTGTTTTAGGAGATATGCCCATAATAAATGGACATTAGTGGATTGCTGAAGTTTTCGACGAGAATTAATAGGGAATTCTGATATGGAGTATTCCTGAGTGAGGTATAGGAGAGATTTGGTTATATTTTACTAGGTGATGTTTATAATGATAGAGGGGGTTTTGAGTGGTAGGCCCATAATGGACCTTTTTATTTGTGTCCTCGGGATGTGTTTTGTGGTTGACATTACAATGCGAGGTTGTTATGGTTGAGGTAAGGTTCAGAGCCATAATATCAGTAGTGTCTGTAATATATAGACATTTAGAGGTGGATACTATTTTTGATGTTTGATGCTGTGGATATCTGTATTAGACAGAGATTAAATAATTAGGTGAGATTCGGAGATATGATATGAAATTGCCATAATAGATGGTATAATTGAATTTTGAGAGATATGTATTTTTTTAGACTTTACTGCATAAAGTTTCAAGGTGACATAGGGGTGTAAGTGTGAGTGTGGTTTTTGTGAGAAAGAGTTCTAGTTCTTTGACTTTCCGGTGCGCACCGATTCTTTGTCTTACTATCGTGTGCGAGTGATTTCAGGTTGGTTGAAACTAAAAGTGGAAAATTAGTAATGTTGAGGTAATACTGTTAGTGATGACGATAGGGGGTTTGAGGTAGTATCAGAAGAGTACGGCGTTTTATACTTGAGATCAGATATTGGTATATATGCTCGTGATGAAAAGGTTTAAGCGGATCGCTTATAAAGAGAAGAAGAAGTATTTCGAAAAGGTAAACATATATGTTGTGATGTGTTGTATAAAACTGAGATTTTGTAAGGCAGAAATATTATGATGTATACTAGATACCTATATACATGTGGATTTCCTTATGAACTGTTAGTTAGCTATAAGAGACAAGTGGAGAATTGGACTCGAAGGAGTAGAAATAAAGTTCATTGGTTAAGAGGGGGTTAGTTTAAGATGGGTTGGAGAAATAATATTGGGGTTAAGGTTTTAGTGAGGGAAAGCATAATTAGAATAAGTAGGTTAAGGATTAAGACTTTTCAAGAAAAGTCTTCTTAAAGAAAGGGAGGAATATAACAGAGCACAATCTCTGTTAGTAGTTTAGGAGATAGATGGTGTGCAATAGAAAAGGGTTTGGGAAATGAATAGGTGGTGAATGATGCACGCGTGAGCACGTTTGGACTAGTTGTCAGGGACGCTCACGCGTGACGTGGAAGATAAACATAGTAGAGTTCCAACTCGCCCTGCAAACTAACAAGAGGTGTTTTCAATTTGCTGTACATACTTTGATACCTTGACCAATAAATCGACACGTTTACACTTTGGCCGGAGCCTTGACTTGATATATATGCAGTTGCATTACGTTATGTTCAGACTCTCCGTGATCTATTACAGTAGAAGATATAAATGGAATCAGCATTGGAGAACGAAACATCTATAACATTAGATATGCAGATGATACAGTATTGATTGCAGACAATACGCAGGATCTGCAACAATTAGTAGATGCGGTTGTTATACACAGTGAGCAACTGGGGTTAGAATTAAATTGTAAAAAGACACAGGTTGTGGTCGTCACTAGGAAGAATGAAGTGCCACAATGTAATATACAAGTAAATGGGAATATTCTTCAACAAGTGAATCGATACAATTATCTGGGAACAGTCATAACATCTGATGGGTGATGCCTTGAAAAGATTAGAACAAGAATCGTCATGGCAAAAGTAGCCTTTAGCAAGCTGAAAAACATACAGACCAATAAAAAGATGTCAATTGAAACGAGAAAAAGAGTGTTGATGTGCTACATAGAACCTGTACTTGGTTATGGATGTGAAGCCTGGACATAAGCAGTCAAGCTGAAAAAACATCTGATGGCTGTAGAAATATGGCTTCTGAGGAAAATGCAATGAATACCATGGACAGCCAGAAAGACCAATGAACAAGTCCTTCAAGAAGCAAATGAAGATCGTAAACGGATTAGAGACATTAGACGTAGACAGTGAAAAGTTTTTGGGCATGTTATGAGAAGAAATGAATTGGAGAATTTGGTGACAACTGGTAAGATCGAAGGGAACAGACCAAGGGGAAGACCTAGAACAGTGGTTCTCAACCTTTTTTGGCCCGTGTCCCCCTTCACCATATTTTCAGAACGTCATTCCCCCCCCCCCACCTTTTCATAGTTCCTATCTACAAATCCCACCACCCCTACACAGTATACGTAAAAATGGAAGGTACATTTAATAGCATATACTAAAACAAGTCTAGACATCCACATAAAACATGATTTGTGGGTCTACTTACTTTATGAAATGAATTTTAGAAGGATGAGACGTACATAACTGTAAAGTATGAAGGGAAAAACAATATCAAGTAATCGGTTCTTGTATTAACGCGATCTTGAAATGGTCTTCATTCCCCCTTCCCCTTGGAAACCCTAAAATTCCCCCCTGGGAGGGGGGGGGGGAATTCCCCACCGGTTGAGAACCACTGACCTAGAAGCAAACACCTGGATGGCTTGGCCACGTGGCATGGTCGAGACGGAAACACGGAGCTGATCCACGACTCTGGTGATCGAGTGAGATGGCAAAACATGATCGCCCACGCTTATCGGCATGGCACATGATGGATGAATGGATGTTTTGTCAAATTTTAGCTGTGAACATATTATTTTGAAAATTGCCATTGGTATACTTTATTAAGACAGAAAACCCAATAGTTTGAAGAGCAAAATAATTAAATAAATCAAATACAAAACACATTATTGAAACTTTAATGCTAATAATCATTATTTATTATTGATCAGAGTCATTAATCAATTAATGGGACCACTGTCCTTGCTTGTCCTTGGTTTATTGTTCAATATCGGGTGTGTATATTTGGCCACTTTCATCTTCCCGTTAGCTTCTGAATGCATGGGTATTTGGCGACTTCCCTGGAGACTTAAAACAGCTTTCGTGTGTGAGCAAATAAGAATTTCATTTTTTATGAGATCATATACTGTATTTCAATTCACTCAGCGTGACACTGAAAGTCATGTCACGTCTCACACTTGGTGTGCGTGCCTTACGTAACCGACGCCTGCTTTAGTTGGCCATTGAAATGGTAAATTATTCCGTAGACATATATATTCTGATAACATCCTGTCTGCAGTTTCGTGTGATAACGTAGATAACGCGAACTCTCATCGTCATGCGCATTGTTAACTGGAGTGGGCAATGACGTAACTACATGTCTTGCTATCTCCAGTAGCATGTATCAGTTCGTGTGCTGACACTTTTCCGTGCCTTCACAAAAGGCTGTCTAGAATCTCTTTTAATTGCCTTCACGTATCTCGCTTTACGTAAATCTTTCCAGATGTTACGTGTTCAAGTTTTATTCTTCGCATTATGTGGCCGAAAATAACGACTGCCTCTTTCTGATGTTTGCGATAAATTGTCTTCGTGTTTTAGCCTCGTTCAAAACGTTTAGATTGCTAACTGTGTCTGGCCAGGAATGTTCAGCATTCTCCTGTAAAACAATATCGCTTAAGCCGCATGGGATTTTTTGTGCTTGTTTACCAAGTGTCCAGGATTCTCAGCCGTATGCTAAATCTGGTTCAAAACAAAATGCAATAATTCTTTTTTCTAACCTCCAATGACAGGGATTAATTGAAAAGGTGTTCCTTCGTGTTATAAAATGTAGTTTTTGTTTGTCCTATTGTTTTGTATCTCTGTGATACATCTTGTATGTGACGTTATCCATGCGCCTATATACTTGAATGCCTGCGTTTTCCCGAATTAATATCATTGACTATAATTGCACCTTAAGACATAATATCCTTCTTTGTTGTTACCATTATTTCTGTCCTCCTATTATTCAAGCCAAGGTTAATTTTTATTTTCACTTTATGTAACTACTGTGAGTATCATTTTCTATGTTCCTTCTGACTTTGATACTATTAAAACAGTGTCATCGGAATAATGTAAATTATTTATACTATAAACACCTGTGGCGATTTCTGGCATATTCTCTAGAGATCGTATAATATCGAAGGTAAAGGATTCGTCTCCAACCTTGTGTCACATTGAGTATACAATGCTAGCCCCATATTTTGTGTAATAGACGAATCGCATACGATTAATGTCGTGGTCAATATCACACCGTAACCGTTCCTGTCTATAACATTTTCTGGCAATCATTTAAGGCTTGTTAGACCTGGAAGTCCAGGTTCGTAAGTTTTAAATCCACTGGGATTCGAACACATCAACATGGGACCAGCAAGCGACTGTAGAGCTCATTACATGCTTACTGTATTTTTTTCGCATATCCTTTACAGGACATCGCTGTCAACAGCAGCATCTTTCAGCTGTCTGTTGATTTCTTGGCAAGGTTACGCTCAGTAGTTTGCCACTGCTTTCTGAGCGGCCGGCTCAGTTATCCCGCAAGTCACCAGCGGGGGTCGAACCGCTTCCAGCTCTCGTCCGCTACGAGACTCTGCGTGATAAACGGGATTACGGAGAAAGTGTTGTACCTCGGCCAGAGAGACCGGCGCTTACTGTATAGTTGAAATAAATCTGGGACAGTACGCGTCATGTCTGACAGCCTTCTTTTTTCTTTGGAATATCCCTACATGTTAGAGGGTTATTCTCATAGCTGTTGCTTTGCTGCCAATATATATTCTTTATTACTCGCAGGTCTCTGCCATCAATGCTTAATTGTTCTACTACTATATTTCCTATTGCCTCACACTGTCAAATGCCTTAGCGTCATAACATCATTGCCAGTTCAAACTTCCCCTCACATTCCGTTAACATTTTATCACCATGAAACGCAACTTCTTCTGCCACTTTTTCATTCTAGAATCAGGTCAAATTACTCGAGATATGTTCTCAGGTGGTCCACTGGTAGTCTATTAACAAAATTTCAGAGTTCAGCTTGTCTACAGTCGCCTTCCTACGGCTCTCTCGTTTTTTTTTTTTTTGGGTAATGATTAAATGTTGCCTTGAAATGTACCTTACGTGCAAGTACGTTTTCTAGATACCGTCATATTTCCTAGAGTACCTTTCACATAGAAGACTTCTGTTCAACAGATCCCCCATCCCCATATACACAATTATTTCCAATAGTGTGGCACGGAGTACGTTGGACAAAATGTGATATAAACTGTGCTGGAGAGACTGAAAGACGTCTAGGTGACCGACTCAGGGAACAATCAACGGGGCATTAAACAACACTACGACAAACCTGTTTCCAATCATTTCAATTACCCTGATCATAATCAACTCCTTTGATCACATGTGTGTGTCACTTCCATCACACCGTGTCGTTCGGACAATTGTGTCAGACTGAGAATAGGGAGCCATTTATATACCAACATGTGATGTATCCACTCGACTGGAATCAGTACTATTGCGGATTTGGCAGTTCATCAATATCTGTCTTGTGTTCTGTTCCTTTACTTTTTGGCAACAATCTCTCTCTTTTCTCTTACCATGTCCATATACAAAATCTATTTTTATCCCTATCTTTCTCGACCTGATTGTGTCTACATTTAGCTCTACGTTTTCCGATTCGGCATCATTACACCGAAACTACTCTGGATTGGTAAGCATTTGTTTTCCTGCATTGGTTACAAACAGGACAGTGCGCTTGATACCTTCACCAGTCTGCACACTGTGTCTTTATGGGTGCCTCCTCAGTCCAGATTTCCTCATTCTGACTGGTAGGACATAGACAGTATTGCAGGGGGTGCTCTGGAGTTTGAATCGATGCGCCACATTTGCAAGTGGCAGTGTCAATGAAACCCATTCGGTGAAGGTTACTCGGTATCGTGTTTTTGATAATCTGAATAATCTTGTCATTTGATTCTACAATAGACCAAACAACACTCGATATGTGATATGGTCAATATCAGGTCGGCTGTTGTTTTTTTTTCAACAACTCATGTGTAAGGCATCATCAGATTACTTCTCCCACACCACACAAGAAACTTGCAAGTCGTGTGAGAGGAAATAAATGGTACATTTTATTGCCGTTGGCTCTTTACAAGTACATAACAGTCGCTATCAAACCACACACAAAGCCACAGAATTGCCTATCACTAGTTTCCTAAACTCTAATGCTATCTCTATCTATTTGGTTACACAAAACTCCTATCAACACTAAAACGAGGTGCTCGCTACAAAGGCAGTCCCCAGTCTCACTTTCTTACTCGCGTGGCTACACAGCACGCGGAAGGACCTTGAGGTGTCCTTCGGCTTTTTGCGTGCCGTGGTACCTGGCACGCTTACGTTAGCTGTCTTCTGTTCAGTGGCAATCGTGGCTATCACGTAGGCGTGATTCTGTCGTGACCAGAGTGCTAACCATCTGGTCAACGTCTCCGTGTCTCATGAGAGAACTAGTTAATAGTCCCCCATTCTATCACCTACCCTGCCCTGATATCGGGGCACTGTATCACCTCTAATCTATTTGAGGTTGACCACTCTTCCCGGTGGTATTCTATCTTGAGAAGACCTCCGCCCTTTATATACCAGTCTTTGACAGTGAAGGTTACTCGGTATCGTGTTTTTGATAATCTGAATAATCTTGTCATTTGATTCTACAATAGACCAAACAACACTCGATATGTGATATGGTCAGTATCAGGTCGGCTGTTGTTTTTTTCCCAGAAATTGCCTGATATCCATGTTAGGCTGGACCGACGTGAAATACTCGCCTCGATGCTGATTCGAACACATAATTAATGATCCGGAAGGCAAGCGTGCTTTTCACTCCCCTGCCCCGACTCCCTTTGCAGTATTATACAGTGAAAACAAAAATTGAATATCTTTGAATGACAACAAAAATTAAATAACACTTATATCAAATAAATGATAATGTTAAATTGGAATATTGTAATAGAAAGAAAAGCGTTTAACAAAGGCAATAGTTGCAAATATTTGACGGCAATCATAACATCAGATTGGAAGATGATTGACATATATTATGAATGAACAGAACAGATCAAGAGCAAGCTACATTTCAGAAGATGAAGCAAGATCAGAAGAAGAAAACTAACCTCCTCCCGCAGGAGACAAGAAAGATGGTTGCAACCACCATGGTGGAACGGTGAGGTCGAGAGCACATGGCTGGGAAAAAGGCAGGCTGTCAAAGACTGGCAAAAAGCCAGAAAGGCTAACATGCCACAGGTTGAGTTGGCGAACCTGAAGCCTGAGATCCATAGGACGACGACCTTATTCAAATCCTGCGCCAAACAGGCCAAGGCCGAGAAATGAGATGAGTTCTGCATGAAGGTGTGCTCCGAGCGGTCTCTCACGACAGTCTGCAGCCTCTATAAGAGAATGAACGGTGCTGCACAACATAGGGGTATTCAAGACTTTCAAGACACAGACCTCACATTGAAAAAGTCGGATGCGGATAAAGGGAAGGCCCTCCTTGTACGCTACATGGAACAGACTGATCAGAAAGACGAGGCCGCCAGACAGAGGACCACAAAGACACTCTCTCAGTTGTGCGAGGAGGCCGGGGCGGGCGAAGAATTTGTAATCCCTGCTGAGGCATTACGTGCAATGCTCAAGAAATCACCCAACACTGCACCAGACCCAGACGGCGTCCGATATGGGAACCTACAGACGATGTCAGATGATGACATGGAAGAACAGACCAGAGAATTTAACACCAGTATCCAAAGGGGCCTAGTCAAAGAAGAATGGCTACACAGCTACTTGTTACCACTGCCAAAACCTAACAACGACCATTCCAAGATATGCGGTTACAGAATCATAACGATGCAGAACACTGCTGGCAAGCTACTGGAGAAAATTGTAGCACACAGACTTGCTCGTGAATTGGAACAACTTGGCTGCTTCCCGCCCACACTTGGAGGATACAGATGCAACAAAGAGTCATGGCTGAATGCGGCGGTCTTTGCTCAGGACGTTTATGAAGGGTTTCAGAGCAGAGAAAAAACATGTGCGGCTGCCATAGACTTAGAGGACGCATACAATAAAGTATCCTTCAAGTACTTGGTGCAAACCCTTCTCAAAATGAAAGTGTACCCTCACCTTTTACGATGGATAGCTGCAGTCATATTCCAGAGGAAGGTGGTCCTAAGATGTGGGAGTTGGTCTTCTGAGCCGACAACGATATGTCCAGGATTGCTGAAGGTTCACCACTGTCACCAATACTATTCAACGTGTAATACGGTGCCGATCACTGAACAACAGTTGGACGGGAGGGGTAGAACTCTGTCATTTGCTGACGACATTCTTGTGTATCGACAGGGGTCGAGATAGACAGGCGGTTGCCAATGGTATGCAGGGCGAACTAGATCGAATTCCCTCATGGTGTGCTGATGCCAAAACTGCAAAGGCATTGGTTACATGGTGCTCCCCAAACAACCATATTGTGAAAACAGACCTGCCGGCAGTGCGGTTGGATGGAAATATTTTAAGTAGAACCCAGTCGATGACATATCTTGGCGTGAGGTTTGATCGTAGCCTGTCATTCAGAGATCATGTTGATTATGTCATAACGAAAGCTTGAAAAAGTTTGTCAGCAATGAGGTCATGGCAACTGCCAATGTTGAGCAAAGACTGTTAGTACTTCTATTCCAAAGACTGGTGCTTTCACCAATCGAGTATGCCCTGGCCATCCTCACTGTCAGCCCTACACAGATTGGAAGACTTGAAAAGGTACAAAACGAAGCCATGCGCATCATTTTGGGCTGCACGAGAGACACCAGCTGTGTAGCAATGAGATACCTCCTTGACTTCCCGACCATGAACCACAGGATCAAGATCTGGAGAGCTCGTGCATACTTAAAAATAAGTGCAGATGAGCAGCACTCTCTGCATGAAGATATATTCAGAGAAAAGGGCTAAAGAGGGGCAAATCATGGATGGGTCGGGCGGAAGATGTCATCAGACAGGTCTGCAGTCCTACCAATATCTCTCCCGGCAAAGAATGGGTGCCTGTGCCTCCAGCTTTTAAATGCACCTTCTTCTGCATTATCACACTTGACAGACGGTGCAGAGAGCAGAACCCTGCCGCTGTCAATGTAGAGGTGAACGTGCTCATCAATGAACTCTCAGACAACTCCGAAGTGCTCATCTATACAGATGGATCTGTTGTAAAGCAGCAGAGAAGTGCGTGGGCATTTACAGCCTGTTCAGCTGGCCGAACCGTTCAAGAATCCAGTGGTGCCCACTCCGTGACCATGAACAGTATGACGATGGAAGTGATGGCAGTAACACGGGCTTTCATGTGGCTGGAATCACATCATTATGCCAACTTGTGTGTACTAAGTGATTCAATGAGCATGATTCGGAGGGTCAATGCAGGATCTGTACGTAGACAGTGGACTGATTCGCTGCGGAAGTCCGTTGTCCGTCAGGTTACCTTCATCTTCGTCCCGGAACATGCGGGAGTCGAGGGAAATGAACGAGCTGATAAATTGACCGGCTCTGCATCCCCTGCTGATGGCCAGCCCATGGATCGCGCCGATGTTATTAACATCCTTAAAGAGATGTCGAGAACAGAGGACTTTGGCGTCAGTGAATCCACATCGTTGTCCAGAATGAGAGATTTGGGAATAAGAATTGGCACGGCCAGACACGAGAGGTACATCGGGAAAACGAGGGGCTTCGTCAACCAACACATAACTGGCACTGTTAGCCACTGGACGCTGATGCATATGCTGGGGGGGGGGGGGGGAGGGGGGGGATCTGAGCACCTATGGACCTGTCCGGAGTGCAATGGCGATACTCCAGCTTATAACTGATAACTGATAACTGAAAATATCTTATGTAAAAAGTATCTTTCCTTTAATGTCAGACAATAACGAAAAATTATATCAAATGTGCTCTGTTGAGTGGCTGTGAATATTGGAATTTGAATGACCAAATTGAAAGAGCTTGGAGGCTAAGAAGATGTGGGTATTTTTTATCCAAATATTACTAATATTTTGGACAACCATAGTAACTAACAAGGATTGCCCAGACGAGAATATTGAAAGCAGAACATTCATTCGTCGAGATTCCTTAGTTACATTTTGTGTTGTTATTCCGACTCCAGTATCAGCTCGGCAACAATCAGCGTCATTCTTAGATACCATTTTGTATTGTCTAAGTCGGTTGCATAGAGAAATATCATTGTTTTAATTCATCCCAATAAGTCGCTATCATTGAATGTAAGAAAGAGATTACTTAAATACTATATGAAATCTATTTTTCTGTGTGGCAGTGAATCATGGAAGGTGAATGAACATATCAGGAAGAGCTTAGAAGAAACCGATGTGTGCTTTCTGAGACGATTGACTGACAGAGTTACTAACAATGATTTGCCTAGAAGGGGCTAATGTGACTAGAACATTGAATACAACTATAAGAAATAAACATATTTCTTTGCTCATATGATGAGAAGAGAGGCATTGGAGAACATGGTGACAACTGGAGAGATCGCTGGGTAAAGAGGCAGAGGTAGACCACGAGAAATGATGCTGCACGGACTGAGACGGTGGCATGAAGAAATAGCATCAGGAGATTAGATTCAGAACACCTAGGACCGAGATCTGTGGAGATATATGAACGCCTACGGCAATTGATAGGACACTTGATGATGATGATGATGATGATGATGATGATGATGATGATGATGATGATGATGATGATGATGATGATGATGATGATGATGATGATGATGATGATGATGATGATGATGATGATGATGATGATGATGATGATTCATCCACAACACCAAGGACAGAAATCTGTAGAGAGATACAATTGCCTACGTCTACGTTTTCGCCTGGTAATGACGTAATGTGTACACACGTCAACGCACATTTTTTTCATTTTCGATGCGAAAAATATGTTTCATCTTTAGCCCAGTTTCCGAAAGTGTACTTGCTGGAATGTATATGGTTGATGTATTCTGTGTTCTGAAATATTACTTCTTTTTCCTTTATCCATAAAGCGTGTGTGCCCTCATCTGTCAAATGCTCGTGATTAAATGCTGATAAAATGGCTGGCAGCAAAGAGCGGGCTGGAGATGCAGGAAAATGCAGATGAGACATAAAACATACAGAAAAGCTAAATAGATCGATGGCTAGGGGAACAGTAGTACCTGTCAAACATGGCAGTATTGGCAGGATTACCTGATCAGAAAATTTGTAGCAAATAAAAGTGTTTCATTCGACAAGATGAAGATTATTCTCTGCTTTCATTCCATAAGATGAAGAATATTCTCTGCTTTCATTCCACAAGATGAAGATTATTCTCTGCTTTCATTCCACAAGATGAAGAATATTCTCTGCTTTCATTCCATAAGATGAAGAATATTCTCTGCAATTTATCTTTGTCAAATCGAGGTGGAGAAAAGAGTTCTTCTTAAGAACAATACTGAGCCGATATTGATGTGCGAAAGCATATCATAGACAATTATCAGACAAGTGGGGAATTGGGTGAAAGCTGCAGAGAGAGAGAGCGAGAGAGAGAGAGAGAGAGAGAGAGAGAGAGAGAGAGAGAGAGAGAGAGAGAGAGAGAGAGAGAGAGAAGAAGAAGAAGAAGAAGAAGAAGAAGAAGAAGAAGAAGAAGAAGAAGAAGAAGAAGAAGAAGAAGAAGAAGAAGAAGAAGAAGAAGGAGGAGGAGGAGGAGGAGGAGGAGGAGGAGGAGGAGGAGGAGGAGGAGAAGAAGAAGAAGAAGAAGAAGAAGAAGAAGAAGAAGAAGAAGAAGAAGAAGAAGAAGAAGAAGAAGAAGAAGAAGAAGAAGAAGAAGAAGAAGAAGAAGAAGAAGGAGGAGGAGGAGGAGGAGGAGGAGGAGGAGGAGGAGGAGAAGAAGAAGAAGAAGAAGAAGAAGAAGAAGAAGAAGAAGAAGAAGAAGAAGAAGAAGAAGAAGAAGATGATGATGAAGGAGGAGGAGGAGGAGGAGGAAGAAGAAGAAGAAGAAGAAGAAGAAGAAGAAGAAGAAGAAGAAGAAGAAGAAGAAGAAGAAGAAGAAGAAGAAGAAGAAGAAGAAGAAGAAGAAGATGTTTTTAAATAACTCGTATCCTACAAGGGTCTCCGTGGCTAAAGGCTTGCGAACGTGGTTCGTGAGCCGGGTACCAGGCGCTCGAAGCTCAGCTGCGACCGATTTGTGCAGCAGATCGTGTCGCGTTGTGTTATAACGTGCTGGTATGGGAGCCGGTCATTCAGAAAGCAATGGCAAACTACTGAACGTAACACTTGCCTAGTACATCAACAGCAGCTGAAAAATGCTGGTGTTGACTGCAACGTCCCGTAAGGGAAACGCAACACACACAAAATGCTACAAGATGTGCTCACTTTCTTTGGCCCACCCCATATATATATATATATATATATATATATATATATATATATATATATATATATATATATATATATATATATATATATATATACGTGTCTCTGTGTGTGACCCGATGTGTGCAATGGTGTAATTAAAACTATAGTCTTGCTAACAGCGAATTTGAGCCGAAATGAACGAGTATGCAAATGTAAACAGTTTGAGCGGAAATAAACGAGTGTGCAAATGTCAACAAGAACAAAGAGTCTGTGGTAAAAGCAGCCATCATTACAAACATTGCTTGATAGAAATCGTTCTCCTAGAAGTATGACTAAATGAGCCATCAAGTCCGACAGTTGACAGGGAATTGTTACTTGCTTCGCCCACTCTCTGCCAGTCCAAGTATAGGCGTTCTGACTATCGCTTGTGATAGCGATTATCAACTTTTTTAGTCTATGGTTTCCTGGCAGACTAGATTCTCTCTATGGCTGTCCTGGGAGATATTGTTTACGACTCTGAGAAGTTTCGATATTTAGTATGGCCTTTTCAACAAGCTATGTTTTGAAAAGGGTTTTTAATGTTATTTTTTGCTAGAAATTAATCCTTGGCCAGTCTGTGAAAACATTACACGAACACAAAACTCAAGATTTTCAACACAAAAATGCACATTGTCATAAAGGAGTTTAATTTATAAAGGTCGGCTTCATTGCACCGTGTTTTATCCCACATGGCTTGAACTCTTTCCACAGATTAACCCTTGAAAAACGTAGCACAGTGCACGAACTACATATCTCCAGCGACGACCCTTATGCGTCTCCAAAATCAATTGAATGGAATGACGGAAAATGAAAATGAACCCTGTCCTTCGGAGCTCCATGTAGACTGCTTGACTTCTTCGCCACGAAGACTTCCCCTAACGAACAACATCATGAAAAACATAAACATCGCGAGCATATACACAAATCCGTCCACTGAGAAGTAAGTGTGATCATCCCACATTATTACGCTGTGGCCTAGAATATGTGACAGCCAAACGACTGGCACCTGGCCGTCTTGGCAGACGATTGTTTATAAAATGGAGTTATACCTTTTCATAGCACACAGCCCGGGCTGAATTTAGAGACCATGTGTTGCCCATGCAGCATGATCCCTCTCTAACCTGCCTGGTTTACTCCAGAATAAAGGTAACATCAAAACGTCTGGAACAAGACAAGCTGTAGAAGCTGCCGGATCAGCAAAGCAGATGTATCTGACTAAGACCTAAGGCTTAACACTTCACAACCTAATAGTGATCATCTGTCAATGTATTACATTTATTTCAGTGGTCTTCTGTAAGAATGCGAATGCTGGACAATAGTGAAGAAACAGAGGCAGGGGAATTGTTGTTTTAAGAAAAATGTTAAATATACCATGGAAAGAGAAGAAAACAAACAAGGAAATGTGTAGAACTTGTAGATAAAGAGAAAAGCTGAATTACATTTTCGGTACATATCAACAGAAGAGGTGGAATAGGGGAATTAGCTTTTTGTGTGGGAATACCAGGCAAGAGAGGCAGGGATAGACAGGGTGAGATTACGTGGAAAACTTAACCAACTCCCATTCCTCTCTCATCATCATCATACAGTGCCTTGCCGGCTGGCGTGGGCAATAATGCTTCTCTACAAATTGCGATCTCAGAGGGCATAGATCAGTTTGTGTGTTGGCTCCCTTCCGTGCAACGACACAAGACTGATAAGAATTTGCTCACGCTGTCTTCCCCTGTATCTCTTCCCACAAATCTTTCCGGTTGTCACAACATGTTACAGTTTTTGTGTTCTCAGAATGTGAAGAAGAAATGGCCACAGATGATGACTGCAAGCTCATAAACCAGCGTGGTGTGCAAGATGGCGTCTGGAAATACACACCTACAGAGAAGCATATTTTCATGGTACCAGGTCATGGTTCATTACTACAATTGAGATGCCGAGGCTGGCAATGCTTCAATGCGTTTTAGGTCTGCCACTGTCAACAGATTCTCGCCCAGTGCCTAGAAGTACAGCTGGAATATGTCTGGGCTTTATCTTGCTCTCTGTGTCTGCAAGTACAACAGTAATTCACTCATCACTGTGTACATTGCTTCTGATAGCAGTTCTAAGATAGTCGAGTTAAATCTGTAGTCATACAGCTCTGTTACTGCACAACCGTCTTTGTCAGCCTCTTAGTTGCATCGAATTTACAAAGCATATGCCTTATGTGTTTCCTGAGACGAATGTTGCAAATACCTTGGACTGCCTCAGAAACTACCAGTGAATGTCTGCAAGAGGCAAATGAAAGTAGAACATTATATACAAACATAAGAAAGCTATATACAAAATTATGTAGTCACAAAATGAGAGTAAAGGTTTTGGAAATAATTTTGATGCTGGAAAGATCAGTGGGAATGGGGTCGGGTGGGGGTGGGGGGTGGTTAATTGAGAGAAATGATGCTTTATGGAATGAGACAATGACGTGAAGGAATGTCATCAGCAGAGTTGATCCAGAACACCAAGGACTGAAATCTGTAGGGGGACATGATCGCCTACACCAGTTAACCGGATTATGATGATGATGCTTTATATAGACTGTCTATCGGTTTTGGGGCCGGCTTCCTGGCCTAAAGGTTAGCAACTTTTCTCCGTAATCTCGTATACTCTCGTAAGTAACGTGACGACGGTGAGAATCAGCAGTGGTTCGAATCGCGTCGGTAACTTACTGGGTATGTGAACCGGCCGCTCAGCAAGCAATGGCAAACTACTGAGCGTAATCTTGCCAAGAAATCAACAATCAGCTTAAAGATGCTGATGTTAACAGCGATGTCCTGTAAAGGATATGCAAACATTTAAATCGGTTTTGGGAATTTAATACTTTATGTGCTTCGTTTCCTGTGAATTTTCAATCTCGTTAAATCGCGAAAAATATCGTACATTTTTATCCTTGAGTTTCAGAAAAGTTTATATGAAAATAAAACACAGATTATGTAAACATAAACAAAATGGGATAGGATAAATTTACAACTGAACAAACGTTCGTTTCAATTGAACAGAATAGAATAGGAGAACGGAAACAGCGCCAGTAAAGTCGGCTGACAGACAATGCCTAAACCCCCACCCAGATCGTGTTGTATATGGGGGGGGGGGGACATAACCTGCAGACTCAAGGCAGCTGCATGCGTTCGGGCACAATGGAAGCTCTCCCCTAGTTGTTAGGCTTTTGAGATATCTTGAAGTGTTTATTTTGAATGAAAGAGTTATTGATCTTGACTCATTAACTGCAGAAGGGGAGGGATTGGGTTATATTAGCGTGTGTGCGAGAGGCAAGAAATAAACACACACACGCGCACACACACACACACACACACGCGCACACACACACACACACACACACACACACACACACACATGAACACACACAGGGACAGACTGAGAAAGAAACGGACATAAAATGGATGAAATAACATATTTCCTAGCGGGAGAGAAATGTGTTGAGGCTGTGAATTTCCGTCGTGCGTAAATGCAAAAGAGTTTCTTATCCTTGACAACAATACGTTCAGCTGAATACCAGAGTGGCTGTTGTAATGAGAAACATGGTTTGATGTTATTATCGGATCTGGTTAAATTAGGCTTCGTGTGGAAGTAACAGACACATTTAACATCATCACAACTGAAACAATGCTAATTGTAATTGGGCTTGACACCTATTCTATTTCTGAGTTATTATTCAAGGGGGTGCTTTCAATGGAATTGTGTAGAATTGTTATGACTGCCTGGAAAAGGCTAATGAGAGTAGAACATTATATACAAGTATAAGACAGCGAGAAACAGCATTCTTTGATCATGTATTGAGACAAGAGGCACTGGAGAATATCGTGATGATTGGAGAGATCCGCAGTAGAAGAGGCTGGGGGTAAACAGAGACAAATTATGCTGAAAGGACTTGGGTGTGGCATTGAGGAATATTATCAATGGAATTGATCTGAAATACCACTGATCGAGATGTGTGGAAATGCATGAATGCCTACGCCTTGTGCAGTCTATATACTGAAGATGATGATGATATGTGAGCTGTACAACGATTCGTCATAAAAACGCCAGATAATCCCATCAATATTAAGCTCTATTCACCAGGATAGTAATTCAATCATTAAACATGTGTAGCAAGCGCTCAATGTTGTCTGTGTGTGCGTCTGTGTGTGTGCCTGTGTGCGTGTGGCTGTGTGTGTGTTTGTGTGTATAAGAAGGAGAGGGAGACAGAGAGAGAGAGAGAAGGGGAGGGAGAGAGGAAGATATTCGTAACATTCAGATTCAATTATAAATGCACAAAGCAAAACGAGATAAATTTCAAATCTATAATGTTCACGTTGGAACGACATCCTATCAACTATACCGAAAAGAAAGATACGTTTGTATATACATTCTGTTGGCTTTTAGTTTTAGTTGGATTTGTACAATACAAATGAAATGCAACGCGCTTTCCTTAAATGTCACATTCCTTTCATTTTACTCATGCATGTGAACGTGTTTCTCATCTCACTGGTTACAAATGTTACAATGTCATCTCATCTGGGCAATTCCTTGTATGGACCGATATGGCCATTATCGATCTAGTCCAGCTAAGATAAATAAAATAATATCTGTCGTATGACTCATACAACTTGTCGTCATTAGATTCTGGTTCAAGTCCTGAGCAATACTGACCAGACGTTGGCAAACTTTAAATTAACTTAAAAAACGTGAGTGCGATATTTCGCTTTCTGAAGTGTAAAAAAGCAATGAACCTATGTATACGCCTTAAGGCGTAAAAGGAATATGGTACTAAAAGCATACTTGTATAGACCAGTCGGTAGTCTAGAGCTGATGCTCTCAATATCACGATGGCCGCCTTTACTTCATAATACATTTACTGGTTCACATTTTAGGTTGGGTCGACCTGGCAGCCTAAGTAAATTTTAAATTCGCCTCGATGCGGATGCTAATCTATGACTCCCTGGTCGACAAGCAAGCATCTAGCCACTACTCTTTCGCTGCTCCCCACAATCTTGTGGTCAGATAAAATATACACCACGGACGTTTGTGCGATGTGTGGTAGTGTGATGTGTGGTAGTGTGATGTGTGGTATTGTGATGTGTGATGGTGAGATGTGTGGTAGTGTGATGCCATCCTCGAAATCAGTATAAACCATAACAAAAAAGTAGGAGAAGGTGTAACAGGACAAAACTCGGTTTTGAAAAAAAGAATACTGAAGTTTCTTCTTCTACTGCTGCTGCTGCTGCTGCTGCTGCTTCTTCTTCTTCTTCTTCTTCTTCTTCTTCTTCTTCTTCTTCTTCTTCTTCTTCTTCTTCTTCTTCTTCTTCTTCTTCTTCTTCTTCTTCTTCTTCTTCTTCTTCTTCTTCTACTACTACTACTACTACTGTCACGAAAAATAAACTTGCTAGATTCGATCCATGACAAAAGGAGACATTTGTCTGCACAAACAAGCAACCCTTTGATGTGTATAGACGGAGGAACAAATATACGCCGCGTCAAAATGTCTACACACAGTCGGCGATTCTTTATGATGTGGGTTGTTCGAGAAATGAATAATAACGCCAGACGTCTGCCAAGGCGGTAGTTAGCCTTTGAAGTGTAGACGGAATGTCTGGACAGACGGCGGAGAGGATTCTGTGATGTGGGGAACTCTCTGGTTCACAGACAGACAGAACTATTGATGTACGAGACAAAGGATTTCCCCAGATGAAAGCAAACTTGACGGCGGATTGACTCCAGTTAGTCTAAAACAAGAGGAGAAAACCAGACTCTGGACTGATCAGCGTCTAGACAATTTGGTGACGTCACTCAAGCCCGATATAAAACCCGTTGCGGTAAACAAGTGGAGTTAGTCGACCAAGATTTCTGAAGTTTGAAGGATCGGTGCAGTTTCCGAGTTGTGTTTTCGAAAGAGACTATAGTGTCCAAGTGTTGATAATTACCGGCAGACATAGATCCAATCAGGGATTGCATAGTCTCAATTATCAACAGGAATAGGCATATGGTAGGCTATTAATCATATCTAACTTAGAGTATGATTAGGAATAGAGTACAGTACTGTGCGGTGATATAATGTATTATAGGTGTGGTGATATAGTGTATTATAGGTGTGGTGATAGAATGTTCTGTAAGTGCGGTGCTAGAAAGTATCATCGGAGCGTCGGCACTAGTATCCTATTGTGTGGCTTTAACTAGCTTGTGTGATATATCATTTTACTCAGGGAGTTGAGGACAATGTAGTGGGATAATAATTAGAGAGATTGAGGATGGTTGGGAGCGAGGAGGGGAATGTGAAATGGTAGGATCTTCCAGTAGGGCATCTGCTGTGTTTCTACCCGTTCCTTTATTCTTTCCTGGTGTTGCCATGTCTCAGACCATGTGATGAGCTATTTGGCCATATGACAGAGATCGGATCTCTGTTGTAGATCTGAGTGCTGCTATTGGCCTATACTCACCTAATTCCGGCCAGGATTGAGTTGCTCTCACCATAGTATTCTCTACTCAACAGGTTCTACGTAGGTGTGCTATGATATTCAACAGTGAAGCTAGAACACAGTTTAGAAGATCATGGCTCGGGATTTGAAGACAGAAGTTGCTGAGAGGCCTCTACATTGGGCTTATACCCAAGTTGGTCTCCGGGAACCTGGCTTCTGCTGAGCAGGACATGCTGATGATACTTATGTTTAGCAAGTGATAGTTGTATCACTGAACAGTCAGAACTATATATATATATATATATATATATATATATATATATATATATATATATATATACAACACTGATACCAGGAACATTCATATAAATTTATAGAAATACCTGGAACATTCAGATTGTGGTGTTAATATGGGGAATCTTTACAACCAGTGACACTAGATCAATTAAGATTTCCCAAGTAACAGTGACAATAGTGGTAGAATTCTCTGAGTAACAAACAGTTAATAACAGGGGAAATTCATAGTGTGAATTAGATTGAAGACTCTCATTAGACAGTGTTTGTCATGGATGTCCAAACATCTGGATGCCTCGAGAAATAGCGGAGAAACTCTTCACGTGACCGGAGAAGCATCACCTCGGTGAGGTTGTTTGTCTGGAATATATGGTGCTGGTGTGTTCTCAGCACAGTGATGAGAATGACTATACTCCTGAACACTGATCTGAGTCTATATACACCTTAGAATATACGTCACACATTCTACACATTATACACACACACACTTCTCCTACATATACTCTTTGCTTTAATAAATTTCTTGTTTTTATTTGTTGAAGCTAGAGTTGTCAAGTATGTTATGTTGGGGAAGAATGAGAGGGGGCATGATCCAGGGGTGAGTAAGAGTTAGAAGAAGGTGTCTTCAGATTGAGGGAGTGTTTTGGACGGAGTCTGCTGGATATCTCCAGGATAGTGATATTGAATTAAAATAAATGTGGGTGTTGATTCCCCTCACTCCAGGGACGACACTAAAGTAGTACAGAAGAACAAATAACTACTACGACATTCTTTACTTACGACATTATTGGGGGATCGTAAACGTGATCTTTGGATAGCGGGATCTTTAACACGCAATCTTTGGACAATGGGAACTTCTGACAGCGGGGTCTTTTAACACGGGATCTTTTGACACGGAATCTTAGTTAGAGGATGGAGATATCCTATTAGTGAGAATCCAGCTAGAGTGAATGTGGATAAGGGTTAAGTCACTTATCTTACCTGTTCACACCTCACACGTCTGCATAGGTCTGTGGTCCAGATTCTACTCTTGTCACTGAGTGATTGTGTTGTGTTGTGTGGTGTGTTATTAAATATATAGATTAATTGTAAGTGGTCATTATCTATATATGTGTTTAGAGATAATTAATATTCTACCTGCTGACTGACCTCTCCAAACCATGGCCACTCCTAATCTAACTACGGCAGAACTAAGGTCAAAGGGGAAGAAATGGGTCTGTAGGGTTCTGCACTAACAGATTACATACATGAGGTGGAGAGAGATTATCGTCAAGCAGAAAGGCAAGATCGAAAGGCCGAGCTGGAGTTGAGAAGGATGGAGTTAGAAACCAAGAAATGGGAAGCAGAACAAGCTGCTAAGAAATGGGATGCAGAACAAGCTGCTAAGAAATTGGAAGCAGAACAAGCTGCTAGGCAATTGGAAGCAGAACAAGCTGCTAAGAAATGGGAAGCAGAGCAAGCCATGAGAAGGCTGGAAATTGAAGCTGAGCAGGCAGCTGAGAAACTGGAAGCAGAGCGAGCGGCTAAGAAACTTGAGGTTGAGCAAGCTGCTAAGCAACGGGAAGCTGAACAAGAAGCTCAGAAAAGGGAGCACGAGTACCGGATGTGGGAGCTTGAGCTCAAGAGGCAATCTAGTGGGGAAACTGAGGGAGCAGTGGGAGGTTCCTCTCTCCATGGCTCAACACCAGTAGGAGGACATAGTTATAATGCTATGAAGTTCCCTCTAGCGATCTACGAAGAGGACAAGGAGACGATTGACCAGTACCTTCTACGCTTCGAGGCTATGTCGGTTGCAATGGGTCTGGAGCGTGACAAATGGAATCTCAAGCTATCCCAGGGATTACACGGGACCGGTTACGAGGTTTATTCTCGTCTGCCGCCAGGACAAAAGAACAATTATGACGAGTTGAAAACGGCTCTGCTGAAACCATTCGAGGTTATGTCACATACCTACCGGAAAAAAATTTCGAGGAGCGAAACGAGAACCGGGGGAGTTGTTCGCCGCCTATAGTCTGCGTCTGAAAGCCTATCTCCATACGTGGATGGATTTGGCTGGGTTCGCGCATGACTATGAGAGTCTGGAAGAGCTCATGGTAGTCGACCAGATGCGAAAGCAAATGTCGAAACCTCTCAGGACAATCTTGGGAGAACAAGGGGCGGAACGAATCGACATGGTGACGAAATTGGCAAAACGGTTCGTCGAGGTACATGGGGAGGCAACAGAAAACCTTTCTACAAACACCAAAAGTCAGGAAAAACATAACCTGAAGAAAGCCAAGAGCACAGGAACTAAGAAGGTGGAACCATATGTCAAAACTTCAGAGGAGAGTTTGGAGAAGACGAAGGAGGGAAGCAAGAGCACTTCGAGCTCTACACAAAAACGACCGTGGTCGGAGAAGTATTGTTCGATTTGTAAGTCACCTTCTCACAATACGAAGGAATGGAAATCGAAGGCTAAGAACCCTCACTTCGCGGCATGTCAAGTGACTTCAACGCAGGTGGACACTGACAATGCCAAGGTCGACAAGGGAGCTCGCCACCAGGAGAGCTCACTAAAGTCCTGCACTAGAAAATCTAGGACAAGGAAATGGTGCAAACACTGCAGGTCGAATACGCACAATGCTATTGACTGCAGGGGAAAGTCAGGAGACTCTCAATTCGTCGTGTGCCCCGGAAAACCTAAGGTGGAGCCCACCGAACAGGTCGAGGCCGAGGAAAAGACTCCAGACCAGGATAAACCACCTGTAGTGGAATTGGTAGAAGCTAACGGTCGTCAAGTGGAGTGTTTGTACGACACAGGACTGGACGGGGAGGCCGTGATTTCTGCGGATCTGGTACATCCAGAACAATTCACAGGTGAGACCATGGAGATACAGCCTGCACAGAAGAGTGCTGTAGCCATGAAATTGCCCATTGCCAGAGTGGAGATTCGGTCAAGATATGTCACCGGCACCATCAAGGCCGCGGTGTTGACCGATCCCATTTTTCCCGTAATCCTCGGTTGCCGGTATGTCTTTCTGGGAATGCCCAGGGAGCCAATCCATATGGGAGCAATACAGACTCGCTCTCAGACGAGAACGGATGAGGCAGAAGCAAATGTGACTAACCCACTGCCAGGGGAGTTGCGAACTGCCCAGAGTGAGGATGCTACTCTACGTCCTTGCTACAAAAAGCTGCAGAGAAGTGCTGATCCACCCAAACGAGGGCAGTACTATATGAAGAATAGGATACTCTACAGGAGAGCCAGAAGGGGAGACAACCTACATGGTCAGTTGGTGGTCCCGACGACCAACCGCTCCCAGATTCTTCATATGGGGTATACCATCTCATTCAGTGGGCATATGGGTATTGCCGCCACGATGCAGCGAATTTCCTGCCACTACTATTGGCCGGGAATGACAGGTGATGTGCGTCGGTATGTGAAGTCATGCCCTGAGTGCCTTTCGAGAGGGTAGCCATCGATATCGTGGGTCCACTTCCTAGGACTAGGAAGAGGAACATGTACATACTCACCATGGTGGATTGCTGTACAATGTGGGGTGAAGCCATACCGTTGACCACAATTGACTCGAAAAGAGTGGCGGACGCACTGATGGAGGCCTTTACAGGATTAGGCTTTTCTGATCAAATACTGATGGACAATGGGTCCCAGTTTTGTGGAACACTTATGGAGGAGGTATTTAGGGTGTTCCACTCTAACCATATCCATATCAGCCCTTACCACCCTCAAGCCAATGGGCAAGTAGAGCGTTTCAACGGCACTTTGATGACAATGCTCAGGAAACTGGCACAGGAAAAACCTTATAGGTGGGATGAATATATCCCAGCAGCACTCTTTGTCTATAGGGGAGTTCCTCATGGCTCAACAGGACTACCACGCGCTACGTTGCTGTTTGGTCGTCCAATCAATGGACCGTTGGAAGCCATGTTGAGGAGTTGGACTGAAGAGGGGACGTCAGAAGAAGTGATCTCTTCTTATAAATACTTGGAGGAATTGAAAGAAAAACTTCACAAGGGATGGACTCTGGCAAATCAAAACTTGAAAAAGGCCAGAAAAAGACATGCGGCTTACTACAACCGTAGGTCTAAAGACAGATATCTAGAGGTGGGAGACAAAGTATTGTTGCTACTCCCAACGGGAAACAACAAAGTGGAGATAGGTTGGCAAGGACCATTTCCCGTGGAAAGGGTGATATCCAGGACCAACTATCAGATCCGGATCCGGGGAAAGTCGAAGATTTTCCGTATCAATCTCTTGCGGAAATACGAAGAGAGACCCGGAGAAAAAGCAGCTCACCTCATGGCAATGGCAGTTGCAATGGAGACAGAAGTGAGAACCAACGAGGGCAGGGAATATCCCTTGGTACACCAGGAAACCTATAGGGATGTGCAAGTGAACCCTGATCTGACTTCCCAGAAGAGGGAAAATATTACCCAGGTTCTCGAGTCTCATAAGGAGATACTGACTGATAAACCAGGACAAACGAGGTTGGTGGAGTTCGAGATGACTTTGACCACCCAAGAGCCTGTTCGCCAAAAGGTTTACCCAGTGCCATTCTCTAAAGAAAATGCCCTGGAGGAGGAAATACAGAAACTGTTGGAGGATGACGTGATTGCACCATCCACATCCCCATACAATGCGGGGGTGGTTTTGTTACGAAAACCAAGTGGAGAACACCGGTTGTGTATAGACTACCAAATGCTGAACAGTCATACACAATTTCAGATGGAACCTTTGCCGAATCCAACTCAGTTATTCGCGAGGCTCCATAAGGCAAGGTATTTCTCAAAGGTGGATCTGAGTCGCGGGTATTATCAGATTCCGGTCAAACCAGAGGTTCGACCACTGCTGGCCTTCAGTACCTCCAGGGGACATTATAAATTCAAGGTCATGCCCTTTGGACTCAGCAATGCACCTAGTGTGTTCACTCGCATGATGAGGACTTTACTAGATCCCTTACAGGATCCGTCCATCATCTCATTCATGGATGATATTCTGATTTCCAGTGACAGTTTGGATGACCATTTACAATCCTTGGAAAGAGTTTTCAATAGGCTCAAGGAAGCAGGGCTTACCGCTCGCCCAACCATGTGTTTGATTGGTTACCAGACTCTGGAATTTCTAGGTCACACCATCACTCCAGGACAAATTGTCCCAGAAGAAAAGAACCTAGAGAAAATCAGATATGCTCCAAGACCAAAAACGAAGAAGGACGTGCGATCTTTTCTCTCGTTGTGTGGGTTCTACCACAAATTTATCCCATATTACACTGAACTGGGAGCTCCATTAACAGAAACCTTGAAAAAGGGATTCCCGGACCAAATTGTTTGGACACCGGAATGCGAGAGTGCCTACAGTCAGTTAAAGGAGGCCTTGGTCAGCAAACCTGTGTTACAGCTCCCGGACCTTTCCAAACCATTTGTGTTGAGAACGGATGCAAGTGGGATTGGGATTGGGGCAGCTTTGTTACAGGAAGGAAAAGACGATGCTTCGGTTTTGACACCAGTGGCATACGCAAGCAAGAAACTTCTCCCGGCTGAGAGGAATTATTCGACCGTCGAGAGAGAGTGTTTGTCTCTCGTATGGGCCGTGCAAAAATTCCAGCACTATTTGTATGGAGTTCAGTTTCGAGTTCAGTCGGATCATCAACCTTTGATGTTCCTGGCCACTTCTCAGAAGCTCAACGCCCGTTTGATCTGGTGGTCGTTGCTACTTCAGCCATACCACTTTCCAGTGGAGTATATACCTGGGAAGGAAAATGTTGGAACTGATTTCCTGTCTAGACATCCAGCTCCTGAAGAAACGGAATAGATCATCCGGATCGAACCTCCACGAAGAAAGAGTTGTTGCGGATTACTCTCTTAGGAGGGGGCCTATGTCACGAAAAATAAACTTGCTAGTTTCGATCGATGACAAAAGGAGACATTCGTCTGCACAAACAAGCAACCTTTTGATGTGTATAGGCGGAGGAACACAAATACGTCGCGTCAAAATGTCTACACACAGTCGGTGGTTCTTTATGATGTGGGTTGTTCGAGAAACTAATAATAACGACAGACGTCTGCCAAGGCGGTAGTTAGCCTTTGAAGTGTAGACTGAATGTCTGGACAGACGGCGGAGAGGATTCTGTGTTGTGGGGAATTCTCTGGTTCACAGACAGACAGAACTATTGTTGTACGAGCCAAAGGATTTCCCCAGATGAAAGCAAACTTGACGGCGGATTGACTCCAGTTAGTCTAAAACAAGAGGAGAAAACCAGACTCTGGACTGATCAGCGTCTAGACAATTTGGTGACGTCACTCAAGCCCGATATAAAACCCGTTGCGGTAAACAAGTGGAGTTAGTCGACCAAGATTTCTGAAGTTTGAAGGATCGGTGCAGTTTCCGAGTTGTGTTTTCGAAAGAGACTATAGTGTCCAAGTGTTGATAATTACCGGCAGACATAGATCCAATCAGGGATTGCATAGTCTCAATTATCAACAGGAATAGGCATATGGTAGGCTATTAATCATATCTAACTTAGAGTATGATTAGGAATAGAGTACAGTACTGTGCGGTGATATAATGTATTATAGGTGTGGTGATATAGTGTATTATAGGTGTGGTGATAGAATGTTCTGTAAGTGCGGTGCTAGAAAGTATCATCGGAGCTTCGGCACTAGTATCCTATTGTGTGGCTTTAACTAGCTTGTGTGATATATCATTTTATTCAGGGAGTTGAGGACAATGTAGTGGGATAATAATTAGAGAGATTGAGGATGGTTGGGAGCGAGGAGGGGAATGTGAAATGGTAGGATCTTCCAGTAGGGCATCTGCTGGGTTTCTACCCGTTCCTTTATTCTTTCCTGGTGTTGCCATGTCTCAGACCATGTGATGAGCTATTTGGCCATATGACAGAGATCGGATCTCTGTTGTAGATCTGAGTGCTGCTATTGGCCTACACTCACCTAATTCCGGCCAGGATTGAGTTGCTCTCACCATAGTATTCTCTACTCAACAGGTTCTACGTAGGTGTTCTATGATATTCAACAGTGAAGCTAGAACACAGTTTAGAAGATCATGGCTCAGGATTTGAAGACAGAAGTTGCTGAGAGGCCTCTACATTAGGCTTATACCCAAGTTGGTCTCCGGGAACCTGGCTTCTGCTGAGCAGGACATGCTGATGATACTTATGTTTAGCAAGTGATAGTTGTATCACTGAACAGTCAGAACATTATATATATATATATATATATATATATATATATATATATATATATATAAGGTTGTATATATATATACAACACTGATACCAGGAACATTCATATAAATTTATAGAAATACCTGGAACATTCAGATTGTGGTGTTAATATGGGGAATCTTTACAACCAGTGACACTAGATCAATTAAGATTTCCCAAGTAACAGTGACAATAGTGGTAGAATTCTCTCTGACCACATGCCAGGGCTCGTTGGAGAAGTATGACCATGACTGAGATGCTAAACATCAAGGTAGATGAGACACATGCCAGAGCTCGTTGGAGGAGTATGATCATGATTGAGATACTAAACATCATGGCAGATGAGACACACGCCAGAGCTCGTTTCAGAGTTATATTTGAATTCTGAAACTAAGAGGCAAATCGGAAAATAAAAGAAGTAGGAGAAAAGAACAGCGACAGTAGAATGGTCGTTCTGTCTCGATTGTCAAATAATCATTAACAACAGCACACAACAAAAATCGCTGACAAATATTAGTGCTGCCATCAATATGAGCTGTTGTATTTAATGTGTGAGAGGCATGCGAGTCAGTGTGTGAGAGACTTGTGATTCAGTGTGTGTGAGACATGCGACTCAATGTGTGAGAGACTAACGGGCCAATGTGTGGGAGATGTTAGATTCAATGTGTGCGAGACGTTAGATTCAATGTGTGAGAGACGAACGGGCTACAATGTAACAGACATACTAGTCACTTTGTGAGAAACATTCAAGTTGATGTTTCAGAAACATGCGAGTCCATGTGTGAGAGAGGCAAGACAAAGTGAGAGAGACATGCGAATCAGCGTATAAGAGGAAGGAAGTGTATGAGATCCATGTGATTCAATGTGTCAGAGACATCCGTGTAAATGTGTTAGACATGTAACTCAATATTTGAAAGACATGCTAACTGATGTGTGAGAGATATTGCATTCGTTGTGTGAGAGGCATGCTAGTCAATGTGTGAGAGACATATATGAGTAACGTGTGTGTCAGTGTGGGAGAGAAATGCGAGTATATGTGCCAGAGACATGCGAGTCAGGTGGGGGACACATTCGAGTCAGTGTGTCAGAGATATGCCATTCAATACGTGAGAGAAGTGCGAGTCAGTGTGTGAGAGATGAACGGGCCAGTGTGTAAAAGACATCGAGTCAGTGTGTGAGAGATGAACGGGCCAGTGTGTAAAAGACATCGAGTCAATGTGTGAGAGACACGCTATTCAACGTGTGAGAGACGTTCGGGTCAATGTGTTTGAGCTCAACCTGTTTATAAACTTTGTTAACGATGCAATTAGTTGAGT